>PVJO010010537.1:0-63468 GCA_004026905.1 Hystrix cristata
CTTTGGGTTCTGGGAGTGATACCTTATTTACAGGAAGGATCTTTACAGCTGTGATTAAGTTAAAGCTCTTGAGGCGAAGCGATCCTAGATAAATAGTGTCTTTATAAGATGATAGAGAAAAGGCCATTAGGAAGACAGGGGCAGAAATGGGGGTGATGTGCTCAAGGAAGACAAAAGATGATGACAGCTGCCAGAGACTGAATGAGACAAGGAAACTGACATAGTTTAACTGTCCCCTCCAAAATTCAGGCATTGCCAATAATAGGTGGGAATTTAAGAGATGGTTAGGTCATAAAGTTCCTTCCCTCGTGAAAGGTATTAAGCACCCTTATAAAGGGCCTTGGTGGAAGGAGTTGGTTCTTTTTTACCCCTCTGCTTTTCGTATATGAGGGCAAAGTAAGAAGGCCCTTAGAAGAAGCTGCTGCCTTGACCTTGTACTTCCAGACTCCAGAATTATGAGGAAATTAATTTCTCTTCTTTATAAATTATGCAGTCTGTAGTATTCTGTAACAGCTGCACAACGGACCAAGAAGGATTCTCCTCAAGAGCCTTTCAGATGACAGCTTGGGTGGCATTTGGTCCTGGACTCCCGGCCTCCAGAACTGTGGAGGAATATGTTTTTGTGGTTGTCAGACACCCAGTTTGTGGCAGGAAACTGATGTACTCCAAATGCACCATCAGGGCAAGCAAAAGTGCTCAGGACACAGGGAGGATCTCTAACAATGGTGCTGGAGAAGGAAGGACCAGGGGAGAGTCATTAATGAAGCTGACACCACAGAAGCAGCAGTTGCTTCTGTGTGTATTTTCGTGGGATGGAAAGGAGAGGTTAAGAACTTCCCGACTAGGTAACTATGTGAGTTGTTCTATAGTAAATATTGTTTTAAGAGGTAGCAAGTTTCCCACCAAGTATTCAAGTGTACATAAACGGCTCGTTGGAATTTAAAGACAATTTATTCTCAAAATAAGCAGTATTAGGCAATAGTTGCAATACCTTCTGAACTTGAGATGCTAAAGGGCCTGTCCCTTTGCCATCTTAGTCTACCTCCCCCTGCTGGCTGGGCTTACTGCCATGAGACAAGCTGGTAAATTGCAAAGATTCAAGGACACCAGGATGAGTTTACAGGGCCAGATCCCTGCTGCTTCCAGCCAGCCTATCCCACAGAGCAAAATACTGCACCTGCCAGAAAATAAATGACCGAATACCTGCATCCTGGGAGCTCTACTGCATCTATTGGCCAGTCAAACAAAGGCACATCCTTGCACAAACTGGTCTTTCTTAAAGAACAGTGAGGTGAGTTAGAACCATAATCTTGAACCACAAGCATCTCCAATTAGTAAAGAACTCAAATGACCTGAAATCTCAGGAACTAGAGATGACTGTGTCTCAATTGGCAAAACATTAATCATAAATTAAGAGGAGGACATTGATAAAGCACATTCTAGGAGGTGTTTGGAGCTAAAGCTCTTGTTCAAATTGACAGAACTAAGAAGAAGTGACAAGGGACAGGCCACTAACCCTCTCATAGGAATGTTTTCTCTTCTTGTACTGTCTTTTTCTAAGTCCAGGGGATGTGTGGTTCTGGGTGAATGTGTCAGGGGAAATGTAAAGTTATAGACTAGACATCTATGTCTTCGTAGACTAGGGGCTCCCAAATTTTGGCCTCAAATCTTTATAATCTTAAGAATTTTGACAATCCCAAAGAGCTTTCATTTATGTGAGTTGTATCTATCAATATTTACCCTGTTAGAAATTAAAATAGCCAGACACGGTGGCATACATCTGTAATCCCAGTACTCTGGGAGGTGGAGGCAGAAGGATCACAAGTTTAAGCCCAGCCTGGGCAATTTGAAACTCTGTCTCAAAAATAAATAAAAAATAAAAAAGGTTTGGGGATGTAACTCAGTGCAAAGGCCGTGGGTTCAATCCCCAGTATGACTACCAAATAAACAAATAAAAAAAAATGGAGAAAAATTTAAAAAGGAATTAGAACAGAAAATCTTGAAATACAAGAATATACAAGTAAACATTTCATTAGTGTCTTAGTTACTTTTCTTGTTGCTGGGATAAACTATCTGATGCCCAAAGTTAAATAAGAAGAGGTTTATTTCAGCTCACAGTTTGCAGAGGTTTCCGTTCATAGTTGTCTGGCTCAAAGCAGGGCAGCATGGCAGAGGGCATCGCAGAGGGAGAACAGTTCATGGCACAGCAGGCAGCAAGGCAGCAAGCAGCAGAAAAAGCAACAGAAGCAGCAGCCAGCCTTCTTTCTTTCTGTCTCTTTATATTCCAATATAAAGGGGCTACAATCTGATTGATTGGTGCCACCCAGACCCAGGGTGGGGCTTCCACTATCCACAACCTTAATCCACATTCACACACCACAGCCAGCCACCTTGGAAACTCCCCACCTATGAGCACAGGAAGTTTTGGGGAGACATCTACATACAAGCCATAACAATTAGCTATCACAGCAATGGGGAGTAATAATAATAATACCAATAGATTACTCAATAAATGAGATAAAGACAATTAGTTTTCCATTTGGAAAACTGAAGTTAAATTCTGACTTCACTGTACTTAAGAAAAATCCTTGGGGCCTGGAGATTTAGGTCAATGGTTAGAGTGCTTGCCTCCCAAGCACGAGACCCTGAGTTCGAGCCCCAGCACTCCCCTCAAAAAATCCTTGGATGATATAATTCCAAACATAAAGCATGAAACATGAAAGTATAGATAACCATAAGCTATTTTCTACAGTGCTGGGGCAAGGAAGCTTTCATAAGCTAGGTGACTTGGTCAGGGTACAGTTAAAGCCAGATGCCACTAAGGGGCTGAGTATATTTGATAGGTGTAGGTCAAGTTCTGTAGTATATAATGGTCAATAAGAAAGCCAAACAGCCCAGTAAAAGTGGCAAAGAATGTGATTAGGAAATTCACTAAAGAAGTATACATGGAAAATAAATACCTGAAACTTGACTCATCTGTGTAATATTTTATGTAATTTAAGACAATAATGATGTGCATTTTCCCTACCAAATTGTCAAAATGTGTAATTTTAGACTATAATATATAATACTGATGAGGATACAGGGAAATGGGTGTTTTTATATTTTACTGGTGAAACAGTTTGGATACTTTTTACATATAAATTTGGTCTATCTACCACAATTCTACCTTGAGAACTACCTGAACAGCCAGCAACATTCTATGTAAAAATCTATTCCATAGAAATTATAATAAAATGGTGATACAGATAACAAGAAATTTACTACAGCACTGTTTGAAATATCAAAAAATTGACATCGAATTTGACACATTTTAAGTGTCCACTAATAGGGTAATAAATAAGTTGACTGCACTATATTGACTCTACCAGTGGAAAACAATGTAGCCACGAACAAGAATGAAGAAAACCTCCATATATGGTAGAGAAACATACCTACAATATACAGTAAAATCTAAAAGAAGTTTGCAGAATGACAAGTGTGGTATAACCCCATGTTTTGAAGAAAAAGAACTTAATATACATACATAAGAATTTAATACATGTAAAGAATTCTTATACATACTATTGATTTCATAGGTAAAATATATAACTACATTAAATTGTATAAAATTTTCAATATAGTCATGTCTTGATACTCAACGGATTTGAAACTCATCACATTTAATACTTGACCCCATGTCTTTTGACATGAAAATTTTTCCCCAGTACTATTTCTTTGGTACTTGACACTCTACCCCATGACTCGCTGCTCTTTCTTGCCAAAACAGTTTGTTTGGTTCTTGTCACACCTTGTGGAACCAATTAACAATGAGCACCAAGGTGCCACTAGATAGTATATTTTTATATGTATGTAAATACATCCGTAGAAGCATAGGAAACCATTCAAAAAGATACATGGCGAACTAGCCAGCATATCTAAAGAACAGGATGAAGACTAACCAAGAATTTTATTTCTTAAAGCAAATGACTCTAAAAAGGTATGGAATTATGAGGGATTATTGTTTTTTGCATGCTTTCTTAGTGTGTTTAAGGAAAATCTGGAGTTACTTTTTCCTTTTTTATTCATCATTCCTAGCCTGCCCCCCAATCTGCCCAGGTTCCTCATCAAGGCGTCACGGCCGGAATATCACTCAGGAAGCGGAAGTAACTTGTGACTGGTCCTGCTTCCAGACTGACACGGCAAGCTCCTCCAGCCAGCCGAACTCGGGTTTCCCCCGCAGGTGCACAGCAGCTCTGGGACCCCTCTCATGAAGTGGCCAAAATATCATGGACACAATTTTTAGAGATTCTTGGACGAACATGACGAAAATCCAACTCACAATGTCAGCTGCTATCAGGGCTCGTGGTCACATGTTCTTCAATGTCACTGGCACTGTCCACACCTTGGAGACCATGGAACTGCAAGTGTCAGTTCGGATGCCACAGGCCCTTCTCCTAGTACCCGGCCCTTGCCTTTGTCCTTTTGCTGCTTCGGTCTGTTAGAGCACAGCACTAGTTACAAACAACCTACCACACTAGGAAGATGAGTGAGTGCAACAAAGGTGCTCAATTAATATCAGCTGAATGAATGGACGAATTCCCCCCAAGGTTTCAATCATAATTGTTGCTTTATGCTTTTGCAGAAGATTGGAAAGTTCCAGCAGTTATCTGGGGCAGCAGGGCCGGGCTGACCAGACCCAGTCAGAGCTTTTGGTTTTAATTTCAGTTTGATCAAATAATTCCACAAGGAAACAGTGCAAATTTAAAGGTTTGCGCTTAAGGCCCCCAAAGAAATCACTTCTTTATTACATTGCTAGTTAATATTTTCTTTCCATGTGCAGTTTGCCTATATAAGCAAAATTATCATTTGCACTACTTTTCAAGAAAGGAAAATTTTAATATAAGATACCCAAACTCATAACCATATTCAAATGGACATAAATTAAACTGAACATTCAGATCTAAATCTACCAGTTTCTAATTTTATATATGTATTCCAGACATCCACATGTACCTTCCCTCATGCAACTCTACTTCATGCTTTGCCACTTATTCTTTGTTCAAAATATGGTGAACAATTTTTCATATAAGCAGACTCAAATCTACTGAACTAATAACCTATTGTCAAACTTGTAGGTTATTTTCACTTTTCTTTTACAATAAATAATATTGTATTGAACAAATTTATTCTGTGCTATTGGAAAATTACCTTCTTTTGCAATTTTTAAAAATGGAACTTCATGAAGAGTTTGCTAAGAATATAGTTGATGTATTTATGTAAGAACGCTTCAGGATAAATTTTCAGTGGCTAGGTTGCCGGGTCTGAGGATAATGTACTTTGTAATGACTGGTGGTTTATCAAATTGCTTTTCAGCAATATAACAACAATTTATATATATCAATCAAACATTAATGTGGCTAATTTTTCACATACTTACTATTTTTAAAAATTCCTAATTTGATAAGTTATACTGATGTTTTTAAAATTGTTTTTATTGTTCTAAATCAATTTTCTTGACTACTTGTAAAGTCTTTGCATTTATTGGTTATTTGTTTTTCTTTTAGTAAATACATTCTACATTCTATTGGCATATATGTTTTCTTATTGAAGTAGCTTCCTGTGTTTATAGTTTGTGGTGTACTTTTAGTTTTAATTTTTGTTGTATTTTAAATTATGTAATTAAATCTTGTATTGTTTTATTGTTTTTGTTTTTGATATCACATTTCAGAAGGCCTTTTTCTCCTAAAATCATATATATATTTTACCTGCAGATCTCTTTACTGCTTTTGTAACTGTATTTTACATTTGTATTTTTAAGGGATTTAAATTTCAATAAGGTGTTAGTTACTAATTTAATCATTTTACCAAAATGTTAGTCAATTTTTAAAATGTTGATGATCTAATTATGAATCTCTTCTCTATCACTGAAAATGGAATGGTCATTGTGTACTAAATTCTTATGCATATGCTTGTGTTTGTTTCTGGATTTTCTTCATTGTTTTGCCTGTCAGGTGAGGCTGCCACACTGTTTTGATTACTATAGGTTTGTAATGCACTTTAGAATCTGAGAGAACATGGAGATTTCTTTTCTTTTCTTTTTTATTTTTGGTCTTGGTTTTTAAAATAAAATTTTCCTTACTAAATGTTTGTGATACATAATGGGTACATGAATACATTTTGCATCTTCTTATTTCTCCTTCCCCTCCCCTCCCACCTTCTCTGCCTTCATATACCCTTCCAATCTCTACAAAGTCTATGTGCCTGTTTCCTTTCTTCACTCTTTTATTTTGCTTTTTGAATTACTTATACTTTGGGTATCTCACGTAAGAGAAACCGGGCAATATTTAACTTGCAGTGTCAGATTTATTTCTCTTAGCATTATGGACTCAAGGTATGTATGTATTTTCCTATAAATGACTCAAGTTCATCCTTCATGGTTAAGTAGTACTCCATTGTGTGAATAAATATTCTCTTTATTCTTCTGTTGATGGGCATATAGAATTTCTATCAGTCTTACATTAGAGAATTTTGTGCATAGTTTCATTGAATATTGTACCAAATGAATTTCAAAATCATTTTGTGAAGTTCACAGGCAAATACCATTAAAATTGATGTAGAATTGCATGAATTTTCTGAGTTAATTCAGAGCAAACTGACAATATTAACCCTTCTAAACTGGAGGCCAACATGACTCTTTAAAAACATCTCTCAGCATGTTATAGGACCGTGCTACCTCAGATGACTCCTGGCCTGCAAAACCCTGCCAAGGGTTCTGGGATGAGCGTACTGAATTCCCTTCCACGCCCAGATAACTTTCATCAAGCGAATACCTTCCAGTTGGCGTCAGAAACTGGAAGATAGACGTGACGCCAACTTTGGTGTTCATCCTAAAAAAAAAAAAAAGTGAGGGCACTACGTTTGCCAAGGATTGCAGGGATAGCTCCCTTTCTTCTCATTTGTGTATTGGTTTGTAGAAAAGGATGATGATATTAACTCCTCGCCCTTTGTGGCCTCATTTGCATCTCATCTGCCCTCCAAAACAGTCCTTTGCAGTCACATGAGGCAGTGACAGCCTTCTAAATGAGAATTCTTAGTGACTCCCAGCGAGCTCCAGGCTGAGCCAAGGCTGGACATACCACCATGCCCTCTAGAGTGTCATGTGCTGTGTCCCCAGAGTGGCAGGAATGAGGCGAGTTGATGATAAGGACGCAGGACTGGGCTGAGGAGAAACTCATCTTTGCTGCAGTCGACCGCACCATTCTCAAATTTGAGGGAAGAGAAAGAGACTGCCTTCGAATGAATGCTCGTGGCTGTTCAGGACTCCAAATGACTATTTAATTTCCAACCAGAGAGAGGAACCAGGCCGTACCCCCAATTGGGGACACGCTGACAAAATGGCCAAGTGTGATCCTTAATTTGTCAATAATGATTTTAGGCCATGACCCTTAATAGGACCCTGTCACTGGTGAGGTGATTTATGCCTCCTACGATGACATCAGTACCAAGAGTGCTGATAAAAGAACACTTATATTGGAGCAAACAGGATGATGAATGGAATCCGGGTCTCCTTAGTCATCTCATTACTGCCTCTGCTGTTTGCCACGGAGCTAATGTAGCGAGTCATCGCATGCCTGGGGACTAGTTGGGAGGCTGAATTTAATAACGAGAGTGCGGGAAATGTACTGTAGCCCTGGGTCAAGAGTGACGGAAGGTACAGTTTGAGTCTGTGTATACAAGAAGAGGCAATCATGCTATAAATTGCCACCCTTCCACACTACCCAAGTTTACTGTGTCCCTGCCCCAATGGATGACCTTGTTTTCTCAAATGTTTTCAAAACACGACTCTCAAAATTCACTTTCTTTCGTTTTCGTTTTTAAGACCATGAGGGCCTTGCTCTTAAATATTCCCATCCTACTCATCCCTGCTCCTTTGACACAGATTTACAAAGTCTGTGGTATAGAAGGTACCAAAAGACTCCTCCCCTAGACAAGTGGGTAGAAGCTGAGAGTTTCTGCTCAGGGATCCAACTTGGCCAGCTGTGTGACCTTGGACAAGTCACAATCTCTCAAGGCCCTAAATAATTTCATTTTTGGAAGAAGAGTGTCTAAGAAATTCTAAGATCTCCTGGTGCTCCAAAACATAAGACTTTTGAAGAGTGTTCTAGGAGAATATGAACACAAACCATTAACCCAGTCTTCCCCTGAAAGCACAAACTCTCGGTAGTATCCATGACAGAGGGCTTCTGCACATGAGGAAGGGTAATATGTCCCTGTGGACTATTCGGCAGTGTGTGTGTCACCCATAATTTGGCCAGCCCTTGAGTGCCGTGGCTACCCTGGTACAGAGGGGACTGGATGCAGTTTTATTAGTGCAATTTTATTGCCCTCACCAGCTGCACTCTTTGCTCTATAAAAGGTAATTACTTCCAATAGTAACAAGCTAATTGATTGCTAATTAAATCAATTGGCACACTAACCGCTGTCAGAAAGTGACAGATTAGAGGGTCATGTGATGGTGTGTTAGTAATGAAAAGTGGACATGGTCTGAGGGTGATTGACACATGAGATGAAAAGCGATTTGGGATCTCCGAGGTGGTCAGCGAGAGGGCAGGGGGAACATGATTGATTCAATGGTGACTGTCAGAGAGGAAATGAGAATTGAATGGAATTCAGGGTCTGCCTGAACCGCACCACATGATGCTCCAAGTTTTTTCACATGTAAATAAGGGAGATGGAGACTTCTTGCAAATGAAAAGCCAAAATAGAAAAGACGAAAAGGGAGGGGCCACAGAGAATAAAGTATAGTAGTCTTAAAGAAACAAGTTTTTTTTTTTAATATGTGAACTTGTGGAAATATAATAAGAATAATAAATATTGCTCATAATTTGTCTATGAATCCTGGCAAACTGGGTGCTAGTGTGCTTCTCATTTTGAACGCTGTGTAAAAGGGTTGTCTGCTGTCCTTATCAAAGCACGAAAGTGATTATTACCTGCATTTGCAATGCATCCTTGCCTGATTAGGGCAATGAATGAGGTATAAATTTGGGGTGTAACAGAACTGCGCAGTGACTGCAGCCCTTATAAATATGTTTCAGAATAAATGACACAGTCCGACTGATGGCATTTCAAATGCTCACTCTCGTGTCTACAGCAGGGGCAGAGTTTTTGCGTCACTTCGAACGTCAGGGAAGCCAGTGCGGAGTGAGAAGCCAACCACCGCGTGATCTGAGGTCCACTGAACATCCCTGGCCCCGCATCCCGCTGCAGTCTGAAGTCCTGTTTCCAGTCCCTTCTGACTTTGGGACTGGAAGACTCTAGAATCCATGCTGGGAGAGATGGGAAGGGAGGACCTGGGGGTACATCCTGTCTCTGCAGCTACTAGCCATGGGCCATCAAGGAGTTCCCTAACTGCTCCAAGCCTGTTCCCCCATCTGTGAAAAGGTGATGAGGTAGAAGAGTAGGGAGTGGCTAAAACTGGCTGAGAAAGTAGGTGCGACCTGTTAATTATAAAGTCCCAAACAGCTGTGACTTCGGAGAACTGCCTAGACCTGGTGGCAGCCTGAGATGAGAGATCCCAACACCACCTCTCAGTACTGGAGGTAGAAATTCTCGCGGGTTTCCTCGAGATTTGGACGCTATAAAATAAAGGAAGCCACGAGGAGCCGGTGCTATCATATCTTTTCATAATAGCCTGTACCACCTCTCTCAGATGCAGTACGTAGTTTTCTTTTCTTTTTTCCTTTTTCTTTGTTTAGCCCGAACTTGCTCTACAGAGCCAGTTTCTTCCAATCTCCATTTTGCCTTTTTAAAAACACTTTGTCACCACTTTTGGCTCGTTTCACTCAGTTCTTTGTTCGAGGCAAGAAGAACCTTGACTCTAACTCCAGAAGGAAATGTGAGCAATCCAGAACCTGGTAACGTTAATTTGGAGTAAGACAACCCGACAACAGTATAATATTCTATACTTCCAAGAGCTGTCATGTAAACTAACTGAAATAATTCATAGCGTATCTCTAATGCGCAAAGAGTGCCTGATAAGTAGGAGTTAATAATTGCTGATATTAGCAGTTGGTATATTTTGAAGCATTAGTATAGAGCTTGAGGGCAACATAGTGTAAAGACAAGATTCTGGAGTCAGAAAGAAGCAGGTGGATGGGAACTCTGAAATGTTTGTGTCCTCAGTTCAATACCTATAAAACAGACTAAAAATTTCATTATCATTGGTCTGAAGCTATTTTGAAGATTAAATAATTTAATGCACATGGAGCTTCTAGCAGATGCTGAGAAGCCTTTCCTTTCACTGTACACTAGAGCCTAAAACATGGGTAAAATTGCTTTGTATTGGATTCTTAGAAGGCTATTTATTCTGGAAAGCAGGAGGATTAATACTAAAGACTTGGGAAGTATGTGGTCATTTATGTCCTCTACAAATCACTCTGCTGTTCACCTGTACCTTTTTAAATATTTTTAGGCAGTCCAGTTGTGATTTCAGTATACAGTCTGTGGGCTGTTGGTTCTGTGACAAATCTTCCCTGTCACAGAACATACATGTGGCTCATTTGTCCTTGATAGGCCAGGACCTCCTGATTCCCTCTCATGCCAACAGCGACCTGTAGGTCTTGGCTCCTCAGCTTTGCAGGTGACATGGAGTTCTCAGTTCTGAGTATATAGAAAAGCAGAGAGAGAGAGAGGAGAGGTGTGAAAGCTGTGTTCTCCTTCAAATGGCAATTTCCGTCATACCCACAGCACACACTACTGCATTCCTGTGTGCTATGGACGACCAGTCTCACAGAGGCCAACAGCAGCATGAATGTGCCGGGATATCTTGAAGCCTCACTGAGACAGAACCGTGTATTCCCAAACCTCACTAGGACACACACGCATCCTCTCTACAGAGTGATCCTGCCACCCAGACAAGGGGACTGGTCATGACGCTGAGAGCTTTTCTGAGTGCATCAAGGGCTCCAGAAGGTGGATGGCACAAATTCCCATGATGCTGGGTAGGACCTGGTCCAGTGGTTTTCAACCTTGGCTGTATATGGGAATCGCTTGGGAGGAAAAGAAATACAGATGTGCAGATCCTGTCTAGACATGTTGATTTTAGTGTCTGGGTGTGCTCCATGGGCGTTTAAGTCTTTTGAAGCTCCTTAGGCAATTCTAGGACAGTAAAAGTGGGAATGTGAATACTGAGACAAGACAAGCACTTGCGTGAGCTAAGGAGTGCCCAAGGAGTGGAGAACACGCTTCATGGCTAAGAGGAGCAAGTAGAAGCCATCTAGGTGCTGTCGGGAGAAATCATTGCACAGAAGGGTGCTGGAGGGCCTGCTTGGTTGTGCTGAGCTCCTGGCCTTGCTGTCGGGCATGGGCCAAAGTTTTGAGGTCTTGCCTCTCTCCCTTTTTCTTTCTTTCCCAGAATCACAACACCCCACAAATTCCATGGACAGAGCACATGTCCTTTCTCATGTGCCCTTCCACCTCGTCTTGTGCAGACCCCAGGGAGAGTTCTCCTCCTGTAAACGCCCCAGTGTTCAGACTCTCGGGCAGATTTTATGTCAGTAATTGAAGACTGTGGTAATGTCTACAGGCAGATTGTCAGGTTTGCATAAACAAGATCAATTTTGGCAAATTTCACAAAGATGTAAGGAGTCTTTGTGGTTTGAGCTCGTCTACCATATAGGGATGAAGGGGCAGACAGCACCAGGGAATGGATGAGTTTCTCCCAGGCCACCCAGTCTGGGGTCACCCAAGAAAGTTGCCATTACTGAACATCATCTACCTACAGAATCCATCATGTCACTCGGATTTTTGTCCAGTCACAGAATCATTGTTCTTCCACAAGCAAGTACTCCCAGTGCACAGTACTCTGGCACACAGTACAGCTCGGTTAGAAAGGCTGCGTGGTTCAGTGGCTAAGGGCACAGACTCGGGACCCCTGTTCCAGCGGTCCAAAGCCAGACCCTGTCACTGTCTCATGTATAAATCAGTAAATATTTTTAAAGTATAAGCTATTGTTAAAACAGCATGGAAAGCGTCAGGGAGAGAGCACTTACTGAGAGTCCTCTGTAAATATAGAAGCGTTTTCTTCATTTTAACCACTGTAATTGGAAGCTGTTTTCCAGAATCTATGGGAAACAACACATACACACAAAAGGGGTCACTACAATTAGTAGTTGTTGTTGTTGTTACTGAAAAGTCTGATGTGGGTAACTGCAGATAAAGATTATAGTATTTGTGTTTAATTACTTGCTACTGGATTCAAGGAAGCAATCAGGTCCAGCCTCAACCACATAGTGTTTGTTTGAAAAGAAACAATACAAAGGAAAAGAAACAATACAAAGATCAGCAGATCCAGCTTGCCAAGGGAAGACTATAGTACGACCCTGGATAATCTTGTAGTCATGTCTGACCAGGGGCTCGTCAATTGCTATAATGATGACGATAATGATTGTAGTGATGAACCAGGTCTTGTGCTACATGTTCAATTTATCCTTAAAATGTGGCACAAGGTCAGTGATTTCAGTCCCATTTCAGAGAGAGTCTTAGAGAAATCAACTAAACTGTCCCAAGTCACTTGGTTAGAAATATTTGTGTGACTTGATAGTCTGAAGTATTAGAGAAAAATTGGATGGTCCATACAGATCGCAGATGAAAATTACACGTAATGATATTTATACTTATGATAGTCATATAACCGATCGTATCAGGATTCAGAGAAACAGGGCCAGTATGAGATGCATACTGAGAGATTTATCGTAAGGAATTGAGGTCTACGTTTGTAAAGTCTGAAATCTTCCGGAGGAAGGTCAGAGAGGGTGGGATGGAACTCTCGACATGAATTGAATCTGCTGTCTACAGGTAGACATCCTTCCCCAAGAACACCTCAACCTTCTCAACTGATTGAATCCAATCAGGCCACAAGCCACCCAGATTATCATAGCAATGCCTGGGCTGGTGTTTGTATACGTGGGTTACACAAGTTGACATGTAAAACTGATCATGAAAGTCCACGCCTTATGAATTTGGCATCCGTATAGATCTCCTTAACCACAGTTAATCTGCAAATAAAGGCAATAAAAAAATCATACTTGCATCCAACATGCTGCAACTATTTTGGCCTGCAATTGAGAACATACTAATTCTTTTCCTAGAACAGGGCACAAAGTCTTTGGATAATGTTCCCTCTTTTCTTTGATGTCCTTGAATTAAGATACTGTGATAGAAAGTTAGCTATCATTACCTACCTCAAGTTAGATCATAAGGGAATAGGAGATAGAATATAACAAAAATTTTGATTATATAGAAACGTGTTCATAACATAATAAAGAATAAATACTCATGACCATTACAGTCCTAGTTTCGACTACTGGGCTTGTGATTGTGACTGATATTTGTAACTATTTTTTTGCCTCCTAATGCACAAGGTATGAGGAACCAAAAGCTACCAGGTGACAGTCCCGACTTTCAGTTAAATGGAGTCATTGTTGTGTCTCCTGAGAGATACATTCCTCCTTTTAGAACTAAAACCTTCAAACCAGCAAAGCTCAGGATTATCAGAACAAAGGCAAAACTTTTGCTAGTAGGTATCTACATATACTAGAAAGTGAATCCACTCCCATTTTGACATCTTGATTTTTGCACCTATGATTTCTGGCTACGGGATAAACAGTATCTTGTACTGGATGCTGACTTAGAGCGCATACACCCTTCTGGAGGACAATGCCCCAAGCTCCTTTCGTAGTGACCTAAATGGCGCCGTAACTGTGTCTTCCTCAGGATATTCTTCCATTCTATCGAAGCACCTTCAGGATGTTGGGAAACAAGGAAAAATGACTGAATTTCATGAGCCTGGGCCAATTACTGCACCTCATGTTTTGTTCAGAAGCAATGCTGTGCGTGCGGCATACTGTGGTGATGAATAAAGCATTGCGTCAGTCCATGGATGTTGGATGGGAAAGAAGTCCTACACACAGGAAAGACGAATCTATATTCAGGGTAAATGTATACTATAATTAGAGCAAAGTGCTACCCCTTGCATTTTGAAAATGGTTCAATGTAATCAACCTGCCCCCAGACAATTGGTTGATCTTCCTGGGGAATGACTTCATACCAAGGACTCATTGTTAGTTTTTGCTGGATGCAACAACTTATATTTTATTTTAGAAGGGGTATCTGATATGCCCTTCCATCCCCGGACCCCTAGAAATTTCACTGAGATGACTTTTGTGAGGTTATTTCTCACCTTCTGACATGCAAATGTCTTAATAATAAGTCTACTGTGGCTTCTATTTCCTGTTTGGCAGTTTGATCCGCAGGGTATAATCTATGTAAAGGTCGAGTGAAAATGAAAAGTGAACAGGGTTCTTCCAGACTAAATTATGACATGGAACTGAAGAGTCGATATGTCTCTGACGTAGGACAATGAAGGTATATTGCTGGCCTTGCCAGCTGAAAGCAAACTGCCTTTGGTGGACTTTCTAACAAGTGTCATGAAAAAGATTTTTTCACATCAGTAGCTGTACAACAGGTACCAGCGGCTGTGTTAATTTGTCCAAGAAACTAAATTGTATTTGGAATAGCCAAATGGGAGTCACCTCCTGATTAAATGTATGATAATCCTCGGTCACTCTCTAAGATCCATCTGTGTTCTGCTCAGGCCAAGTAGAAAATGAATGGGAATGTGACGGGAATCGCACCTTGTTTTTATCGCATCACTGATAGTGGCACTATTCTCTGCGATTCCTCCAAGGATGTGGCACTGCCCTTCCTGTACTAGTTTTGTAAGTAGAGGCAGTTCCAGCGGCTTTCTGTTGGCCTTTTCTGTGATAATAATCCTTATTCCATATGTCAGGGAAGAAACCTGGGAATTCTGCCATTTGGTGCGGAGACTCTCACTGTATCAGATTCAGTTAGGTGCTCCAGAGCGGGGAGAACGATGACAAGACGGATTCAGGGAACTATTGGCAGACACACGTAAGACGGACCTCAGCTTAAACTTCGCTGACCATCCAAACTCCATAAGGCCCTTGTCTGAGTCTGTTTCTGCCTCTCAAAAAATACCTGAGTTTGTATATAAACAACACGGATTTTTTTTTTTTACACTTTCTGAGGCTGGGAAGTTGGTGGTCAATGTTCCAGCAGGCCTGGTCTCTGCTTCTGAGATGACACTTTGTTGCCATGTCCCAACATGGCGGAAGGCACAGAAATGCAAAAATATACAAAGAAAAGTCGACCTAGTTCCTCCAGCCCTTCTATAAGGCCATAAACCCCATTCATGAGGGTTCTCACCTTCTAACTGCCCATTTGTTAATAGCATCACATTGGAGTTTAAGTTTCAACATGAATTTTATAGAGGACGCACAGACTGAGGCCATAATGCCCCTACTCTGGCTGGTGGACCCAGTGAAAAGGCTCAAAGGCAGTGAAAGATACACTGTGAAGTAAGGTCACAGTCAGAAGATTATTAACATAACCAAGACAAGGAGAAGACTAGGGGCCAAATACAAGGAGTGCACAATTCAAAAAGAAGCCATACAGTGCCGGTCTGGTGAAAGCAATAGGGATGATACATCAATTCTTCCACAGGTAGGTGCCGATATGGGCATTTAGTTCAATCCCTTGCTGAGGTGTAGTACAGAGCAAGGAAAAGTACCATTAATAAGTGGTTGGGCCCTTTGATTTGTCACCTTGCTCTTTTAGGATGATCTCCAGTGTTCTGCCAACTCAGAGCTTTTTGTCTTGGTCTTCTTTTTGTGACACTGATCTGCCTAATTCCCTTGTTTTTTGAGTCTCTTTTCACCAAGCTTATGATTCCTGTGGTTTCCATGTGACAAGAGGGAAAGATTAGGCACTATTTGGCTCAACCATAATCAACTAGTAAACTCTCGGTCTTTTTACTTGTGCCTTTGATTTTTCTTTTGGGGATAAAGAAGGTGAAATAACAAATTCACTATTTGCTTTCTTGCCCTTTATCTGAGTTATATGTGGCCTTAAAAAAAATTTAAGTCTTAAATCCACATGTTTACTAGAGCATCTTTTAACGACCCCAGGCCACAGATACTTTCTGAACTGTCTTCGTCTGTTTCTTCGGTATATGCTTTCTGTTCTGCTGTCTTGTAGGACTGAATTCCCTCGGGCATCATGCCATAGTTTCTTTGTTTTTTTTTTGTTTTTTTTTTTGGTTTTTTTTTTGTCATGTTGCTTGACCTAAGCTAGGACTTTTAACTTCAAGAAGAGCAGCCAAGTGTCAAATTTGGCCTTTCTCAAGTCTTGCTTACAGAAGGACCAGCAATTTCCTGAAGTGATCAGTGATGCTGTCCTTGGGCCAAATGCAGAAGGCAGCTGCAGATGGTGCTATGGTGAGACAGTCCATGGAAGTTACCTCCCGCCAGTCCTGGGTGCCCAGACCCAGCCAAGCCACCAGACTCCTGGCTACTGGTCAAGACCCGGCCTTCCCTTGTGTGGGACCACATCCAGATACCTTAGGAGACTGTCTGGCAACCTGTTCTCCCAGCATGAGGTGCCTCCTTTGCCTGGCCTTGAAGCCAGCCAGCCCCTGAGGGAGGGATGTCTGGCAGAATTAAGGTCTAAGGGCCTGTCTGCATCTTCAGACTTCCAGAGAACCCTACTTCTCTTCAGCTGTTAGGTGAGGCTCTCTTATGTCTGCTCTCTGATGCTAGCTGCATAGCTCTTGGGCCTATCACATCATTCTCTGAAGGTCAGTATCACGATGACCACTGGAGGACATGTTTGAGGTTTTAATTGATTCAGCACTTATTTTAAGTATGACACACGTAAGTTCTTTTGCTCATTTCTAACTTAGTCCATGTTCATCCCGCGAGGATTCTGACTCCAGGTGAGGAAAGTACAAATGACAACTGGCCAGTGGTGGGTTTGCATTCCTCCAATCATGAATTGGTTCAGTGCTGAGCACATGACTCAAGTCTAACCAATCGGTATAATTCCATCTATTGTTTCAATGTTGACCACATGAGTCAAATTATTCTAATGAAAATGAATCCTGAAGTTTATGATGTAGCTACTAGAGGAATATGCTCATTTAAAAAAAAAATCTGAACTCTAAGAAGCAGGCCTAGAGCTGTCATCATCATTTTACCACCACCTAAAGATTAAGAATAAAACCAAATTGGAAAACAGCTCTGACAGAGAATGACTGGGTCCCGATCACATCATTCCAGTTCTGGGATCAAACATTAAATGAAATTATTTCTATCCTTGGATTTTTTCCATTGCTATATAAGATGATTTTTGTTTATTTAAGCCATATCATCTCTATTTAAGGATTTTTTTTTTTTTTTTGGAAGTGGGGATCGAACCCGGGGCCTTATGCTTGCAAGGCAAGCACTCTAACCACTGAGCTAAACCCCCAACCCTTATCATCTCTATTTAAACAGCCCAAAATAGCAACCATATTCCTTCCCTCTCTATACATATGCAGTCTCATTTGAGGATAGATAATAACATTTTTCTTGTGACTCAGCTCAAGATTCTTTCAGTTGACTTTGGGCAAGAGTGAATTTATTAAATCCAGAAGTATGCAGACATTTAACTTCACTAAATATTATAAAAGACTACCTGCTCAAGTGTTTTGACCAGTTTTCATTGCACTGTCTATATATTGTTACTGATTTGTACAAGTTGTTTATAATCAGTCCTTTTTGAGATACTGTATATTTTAACAAATATCTTTTTTTTTTTTTTTTTAGTACTGGGGCTGGAACCCAGAGGCCTTTGCACTGAGCTACAAACCCAGCCATGGTTTAAAAACTTGCTTACAAATATATATTTAAATTTTTTTTGCTAAGTTGCCCAGGCTAGGCTTGAATTTAAGAATTCTCCTTATTCTGCCTATCGGAGTGCTGGGATTATGAGCATTTACCAGCATGTCTGGTTCATAAATATATCTGTCTTCTTTTTCACTAAATAGTCTCTTTTAATGAGCAAAAGTTCTTACTTTTAACAAAATCCAGTTTGTTAGTGTTTTTGTTTATGATTTTCATTTATATGCACTATTTAAATAGGACATCTTTGTCTATTCCCAACAAAAGCTATGAAGATTCTCTTATGCTTTATTATTTTTCACATTTAGGTCTAAAACTCATCTGGAACTGATTTCTTTGTGTGGTATAATGTAAATATGAAGCTCAATTGTATTCCCACCCATAATTAATTGATCAACTATCATTAATTGTAAAAGACTCTCCCTCTATCATATTGATACATTAAGCCTGGGAATAATATTGGATTTTATATGCTGCTCTGTTATTCTATTACACACATGCCAATAGCACAATAAGACTTGATATCTAGCATTATCAATCCTCCAACTCTTTTTTTAACCCTCAGAACTGTCACTTTTATTGGTCCTTTGCCTTTCCACATGTATTTTAAAATAAGTTTGTCAATGTCCACAAAAACATTGCTGGAAATTTTATTTAGATTGTCTTGAAACAAGACATCAGTGTGGAGAGTCTTGAAAGCTCTATAATATTAGTCTTCCAGGGGCTGGGGATTCAGCTCAGTGATTAGAGTGCTTGGCTAACAAGCACAAGGCCCTGAGTTTGATCCCTGGCACCACCAAAAAAAAAAAAAAAAAAATTAGTCTTCCAATCTATGAACATGGTATATCCCTCAATTCATCTAAGGTAGTTTTAATTTCTCTCAATATGGCAATGTAGTTTTTGGGTAAAAGTCTTGTATATCTTTTGTTAATTTTATTCCTGTACCTAGAAACAAATAGCTTAATTTTAATGCAACTAAATTAATGTAATCAAATTGTAAATGGTTTTATTTTTGAATATTCACTTTCTATTTCTGCTAGTATAGAGGAATACAAATAAAATTTTATTGACTTCATATCTAAAATATCTTCTTAAATTCACTTATGAATTCTAATAGTTTATTTGTAGATACTTTTGGGTTTTCTGTGCACAAAATTATACCCACTGTGTATATGATCAATTTCATGTCCTCATTTCTAATAAATACATGTTTTTATTTATTTTTCTTGTTTTACTGCACTGGTAAGAACTATCAGTACAATGATGAATACACAATAGTGACAACAGATATCTTTAACTCATTCTTATTATTGGGAGGAAAACTAATTAGTTTTAATAATATTTAAGATATTTGTGAGATTTTCATAGATGTTGTAGTAGACTGATTTAATTTCCTTCTAATCTTAGTTTCCTAAAATATTCTTTTCTAAAATAATGAATGGGTGTCAAATGTCATCAAATGCTCTTTTCACCTCTATTGGGGTGACTATAACATTTGCGTCTTTATTTATTGATGTGGTGAGTCACACTGATTTTTGAATGCTACAACAAGCTTGCATTTATGGTGAATTATAATTTCACATGCTGCTAGATTTAACTGAAAAATATTTTGTTCAGAATTTTGTATCAATGTGAATGAAGGTTACTGATTTGTAATTTTTGTGTAATATTCTTTACAGATTTAATATTAAAATTATGCTAACTTCATAAAATGAGTTTAGGTGTGTACCATTTTTACCATGTTCTAGAAAATATTGCTTAATATTGACATTATTTTCTCCTTTAATATTTGGAGTAATTCATTGATAAAGTTATCTGGGCCTGAAGTTTTTTAAGAGAAAGTTTTATGTTAAAAAGTCAGTTTCTTTACTGACTATAAGATTGTTTAGTTTATTCTGTTTCTTCCTGGGTCTATTTAAAAAATCATTACCAGAGAATTTGCCAACTTCACATTCAAAATTTTTCAAATTCATGGCCATAAAGTTGTTCACAATATTATCTTAGTTTTTAATGCCATAGAATCTGTAAGGATATTCCACTTCTCATGTCTAATATTTTGTTCTCATTTTCTTGGGGGATCACCTTGCTGGGAGTTTTATCAATTACTCTTAGCTGATCTTTGTCATATGTTTGATTGTATGTTCACTCTTTAACTCGTTAATTTTTTTTTGTTTTTACTTCTGTGGCCTTAATTCCTTCAAACTGTATAGTATCTCTTAAAATGAATGCTTAGATCATTGCCTTTCTTCTACTCTTGTTTATGCAGTCAAGACTATAAATTTTCGTCTAATCACTGCTTCAACTTTGTCCCACAATACTGGCATGTCGTCTTTTGATTAAACATACTTCAAAATGTTTTCTAGCGTCTATTGTGATGGATTCTTTGGCTCACAGGCTATCTAGAAGCATATGGCTTCATTTCAAAACATTCAGAGAATTTTTGAATTACTTTTGTCTTTAATTTTTTGCTTAGATCCATTGTTGTCAGAATACTTTATTTGATTTCAGTCCTTTAATATTGGTTGAATTTTTTATGACCCAATCTATGGTCAATTTTGGTAAATATTTCATAAGTACTTAAAAAGAATGTTTATTCTTCAGTTCTTGAGTGCAGTGTTTCAACATATTATTTAAATACATTTGTGAATTCCACTTTTGTGATCTTTGGTACCTTTATTTATCTTTGGGCTTTTTTTGACATTTTTAAAGAGTTATATTTGTATTTATAGTTAAGATTATGGATGTGTCTATTTTAGTTCTGTCAAATTTTCACTTTGTATATTTTGAGACACTGTTTTTAGGTATATACAGACTGAAAACTGTGTGTCTCTCTTTGTCTCTACTCATATGTCTGGTATTAAAATACACTTGTCTGATACAAATATAGCCCCATCAGTTTTATTTTGGCATGCTTTCGTGGCATCCTTTTTCACCCTCTCACTTTTATGCTTCTTTATATTTAAATCATATATCTTATATGTGTCTTAGTTGCTTTACTCATCACTGACACACAATACCTGACACCCACAAATTGGAGGAAAGGTTTATTTTGGCTCACACAGTCTGTAGAGGTTTTAATCCATAGTTGGCTGGCTCCAAGGCAGGGTGGCATGGCAGAGGGGCAAGATGGAAGAGAAAGATCCATAATAACACAGAGAGAGATTGAAGAGAAGGTTGGGAGATAGACCTTACTAGGCTCATACCGGGCTTCACCTCCTAACATTACATTTAGCTATAAACTATCAAACTTCCAGGATTCAATCACCTCCCCAAAGCCTCACCTATGAGCACATGAAGCTCCGGGGCACATATAGACATAAACCCTAACAACACATGTAATGTTGAGTTTTGCTTTTAATGTAGCCTAATAATCTTGTTTTACAATTGGAATTCTTGGTCCAATTACTCTTACTGAAATTGCTGATATATTTGGATTTAAATCTACCAATTTGCTACTGATTTTTTTAAAATCTATACTATTTATTCTTGTCTATATGTTCCCCATTTCTTACCTTCTGATGGTTCGTGGTACTTTTATTAATTGATTTTCTCGTTTTAGATAAATGTTTCAGAAGTGATTTTAGATTTTACTACTTTCATTATTGGCTTATTAGACACTAATTTACATTAGTTCATTTATCCTTTGTGTGTAATATAAGGACCTTAGAATTCTTTATCTACCCTCTCCTACTTTCTTTTAATGGTGGCACTGTGCATTTTAACTTTACATAAGTTTTAACCACTAATATACATTATTATTAGTGTTTTAAAAAGTTATTATTAACCTATATTTACTGATCTGTTTACTCTTTCCTGAGTTCTTTATTCCTAATTTAACACTTTTCCAGTGGGGATAATTTTGCTTTTAAAAAATCCCTTTAGTAATTATTTTAATGAATTTGCTCTGGGTTTGGGTAAACTGACTTCTTTTTCCTTTAATTTTCAAAGAATATTTTTATTGGGTATAAAATTCTATGTTATCAATTATTATCTTTCAGCACTTTAAATATGTGATCGCATTGTCTGCTATTTTTTTATCATGTATCATAGAAAATCATTTTTATCTCTTGCTTCTTTAATATATTGTTTTAAACTGGATAGCATTTTTTAATAAATAAACTTCATTTTAAAATACCTTTAGATATATAAAATAGTTACACCAAAACACAGAGAATTCTCTTTACCATCTCATTATTAATATCTTATATTACTACAGTATGTTTGTTGCAATTAATGAACCCACATTGATTTATTATTATTAATGCATCTGTATTTTATTCAAATTTTCTTAGTTTTTTCCCAGTGTCCTTTTTCTATTTCAATATTTTATCAAAAATACTTTAGTCAATCAGGTCTCTTTCGGCTTCTCTTGGCTGTGGTAGTTTCTCCAGCTTTCTTTGTTTTTGATAACTTTCAAGGAGTACTGTGCAAGTATTTTGTAGAACGTTTCTCAATTTAGATTTGTCCTACCTTTTTCTTAAGATTAGACAGGGTTATAATATTGTGAAATGTCATCTTTTTCACATTATATCAAGGGTAAATGTTATCAGCATGACATCAATGTTAAAATTTACTTTGATAGCTCACCCAAGAAAGTGATTGCAAGATTTTTTTCACTATAAATGACTGTTTCCATATTGTACTCTTTGAGAGTAGCTCCTAATTGCAGCCTTCACTGAAGGAGTGAGTGGTTATGTGGCATTTCTTTGAGATTTCAGCATCTGTCTAAATTATTTGGAATTCTTTTGTACAAGTTTATCTGTTCTCTTCTGTGTTTATTCTTTTTTCTATGTGTTCAGCTAGTAACTTATTTTTATTGGTATGGACTCTTTAGCGTCTATGTGTTTGGTTATAATCTAGCACCACTTTATTTTTTTCCTCAGACTGTTCTAACTTTGGTCATCAGTAGCTCTTTCAGGTGGCTCCTGTGTTCCTGTGTCCTTTGCCATACTCCTGCCTACATGGATCTGTTTTACTTTCTGGCCTATGAAAACCTCCAAGGTCATCTTGTGTATTCTCTGCCGTAGCCCTGGGATCAGCCATTTCTCCAAGGAGAACTGGTTCCCTTCACTGGAGGACCGTCTTATAAACTGTGATCTGAGTGTTTGATATACATGTTCTTAGTGGATTGTCATTGCTTCCAGATGCTGTTGAACAAGACGATGTAATGCAAATACTAACTCATGTGTACAAGTACTTCTCCGTACATGCTCATCTGTATGTGGGAATTTTCTTTTACTCCTGTTACACCTAGGAGTAGAGTTGTTGGGTTGCATGGTAACTTGGAGATTAATCATTTGAGGAACTGCCAGACTATTTTCCAAACTAGTGGTACCATTTAACATTCGATAGTGTTAGAAGATACTCATTTCTCCACTTATTATTTTTGTTTGTTTGTTTTATTGCTGATGTTATGACTGTACTAGAACATGTGAGGTGGTATCTCATCGGGGTTTTGATTCCCATTTCCCTGATGCTTAATGATGCTGTGCATCTTCTCACGTGCTTAATGGATGCTTGCATGTCTCCCTTGAAGAAAGTCTACCTTAGGTAAGTTAATTTACACTGAGTCTCAGTCTCACCTGAAATGAGAATAAAATGTGGTGGTGCTGAGTGGTGGTAAAGCTGCCCTCACAATCCATCCATTCCTGGCTCCATGGAGTGACTTAGGGAACGGCTCTTCTAGTACTTTGCCTGCCTCTTTGCCCTGGGCAATCTCTTTCGCCTGAGTGATTTCTTAGTATTCACTGTACTTCTTTAAGAGGGTTCATCCTTGACATTAATTTAAACTGTTCAGGAAACGTGTCATTCCCCATGACTTCCGAGAGAGACTTACTAATTGCAGATACATTTGCTCCGGTGTTGGGAACCAAGGTCAGTATCTGATATCCATCCCAGTTATTAGGAGTCTCCCTCTGGCCTCTCATCGGGCACATGATGTGTTATATTTCTATCAGTGATCAATGGCTTCTTCTGATTGGATGAGTGAATATGAACTGTGTTTCCTAAATGTAAAAGGTATTAGTAATCTTTTTGTGGTAATGAATACTATTGACTCAAACAAAAGTGTTCAGTAACCCATCTTTATAACTCAGGGATTTACAAAAAGATAAAAATCAAATACGGTACAGCCATTCAATGCGATATACAGAATTGAACTCAGGTCAGATCACCATGTCTCTTGGTCAAAAGGAGAATGATGATTTTTCAACTCGTTAAGGGTTATGCAGCTATTCTAGGTTTTGTAAAAAGAAAACGTTTCATCTAGGGATTCTTTATTATATTTGAGACAAATGATAAATTCTTAGTGGTTCCAATATTTTGTCTAGTATTTCCTTTTCACATTTTCTCAGCATTGGGAAATGCTTTTAACTAGGCATGTCTATGAAAAAAATGTGGAAAATCTGAAGGAAAGAGACACTAAACTACTTTCTTTGACTCCCCTTAGGCAATTGCTGATGAAGTGGCTTAATAAGAAGATAAAGGCTTTGCTAACTTGGGCCTCCATCTATCCAATAAAGTAAACAGGAGATGAACTTCCATAGCACAGAATATTTAATTGCTGCAGGCAGCATTCTGAATGCTTTTCTTAAAAAAGTACTCACACTTGATTTACAGGCTGGGTTTTTTTCTTTTTTAAAAAAAGCTTTCCCTATTAGATATACCAGGAGATATATAATTTTACCAAAGGAAAAAAAATTAACAGTACGGTGTTGTTTAGTAACACTCACCATACCCCATTACGACTTCCGGTCCAGGAGAGTCCTCCCGGCTCTTTCTGCTGTCTGACTGCCCGTCACCGGGCACCTCTGGGCTTTGTGTGCTTTCCCTGTGGCCTGTTGCGGTGCGGCTATCCTAGCTCCTTAGCTGGTGCCGGGGAACAATGGTAAGCCCCTTCCAGTTCTGCTCCTCGGGTAGTGAAGGCGGTCAGCATGCCACTCGATGTTAAGTTTTGGATCTCTCCCTTATCACTTATTAACCTGGTGCGAGTTAGTATGAAGCTGAGCCTCAATTTCTCCAGGAGTGTGTGGCACTCTGTCTAACTTGAGCCTAATCCGTTTTCACTCTGGGAGTCAAAAGGATCAGGACTTGTTTGGAAAGGACCATAGGATAAAATGGAAGCTTCTGCATTTAGTATTATAGCTTTGCCCTAGACACACCTCTGGCAGTGGCTTAGCAGAGAACATGGAAGGCACATTATTTTCCTTCCCAGCTTATATACTTTTTTCATCTGAGAAAGTGCTCCCAGCACTCTGTAGGGTCTCTGTGAGGAATTTAATGAGCAAGCAAGCACAGTGTTTTTTATTTTTCAATCAGTTGGAGCAGACACTGATGACTGTCTAACTAATATCTCTTCCTGTCAATTGGTAGATCAGTTTCATCAAAGTTTTCATACTTATCCACGTAGTCGTGTCATTCAGGTGAGGGAGACTCCATTTTCTGGTGTGAATTCTGATTGGCCTGATGTCTAATGCCTCGCCACTGGTTAGTCTGAACATGAATCAGAGAGATAATTAAGACTGATGGGTCATGGTGAGATAACTTCTGGGGCTTCTTATGATAATGAGAGAATAAAGAACAGATGGAACATGGTGAAGGTGAAAACACAGACTGCCTACCTTGTAGGTCTATGTCGCATCCATGAAGCTATCACTGTACGACTGGATCAACTAATTTTATAGGCAATGAATGTTGCTTGTTGTTTAGAGTTTTGATTGAGCTGAAGTGCCCCAGCCAACACAAGGAGGGTTTCATCCGGCCACCTTGTTAGTCTTCTTCTGTAAGAATGAAGAGAGGCAGCTCATTTCCTCTTTCAAGGCATAAGCAATCTCTCCCTTTAAACAGTAGCTGGAAGGGAGTCAAGAAGGTCAGCCATATGAAGGGGAAGGAAAGTGGACCAGGTAGGAGCAGCCTAGAGGGTTTAGCTACGAATTTCTTTAGATGGAATTAGAATACAATTCACCTAAAGAGAGAGCAAGCCTCCATATTGATGACATAGAGTCAGTTGTAGTTTGAAGATAATGTCTTTTTTGGTTTCTTTGTTTGTTTGTTTTGTTTTTTGCAGTGGTGAGGATTTAACCCAGGGATTTGTGTCTACTAAGTAAAAACTCTGCCACTGAGCTGTACCCCCAGCCTGAGGAGAATGTTTTATTGTCTCGGAGAATTACAACTCAGATGTACTTGAGGTTAAGTCCCCATACTATCATTTCCTTGATAATTTTAATAAATGTCACTTAGAATTGCTTTGAATATTTGTTAAGATAAAGCACATAAAGCAAAAAGCATATTACCCAACAAAAGCTTAGCATTGGCTACTTATCATTATCATCATCCTCCATTTAAGATTGGAATTGTACTTACATCCATCAGTATGCAATGATAGTTAACAACGTTTTGAAATGTGGTCAATTCATGGTTTTCTGTTTTTATTTATACTGGCTTTTCGTCTCCAGTAATAACTGTGATAATAAGAATGGTTACACTTTTTAAAAAAACCTCACTATGTACCAAGGTGTGTTATACACATTCTATGGGTGATAGGTCATTAGAGTCTTGAGGAAAATGAGCTACATGTGGCAGTCAGGGCCACAGTCAGGTTTGCACCCAGGCCATCAGGTTTCAGAAGCCACACTTCAGTGACCTTGCCCTTGCGGACTCACTAAAGACACCCTTGCTCATTGCCTACCATATGCCAGATACTGGTCAAGGGCTCCACAAATATCATCCACTGAGTCTTACTGCAACCTTTATGACATAGGTGTTAAGAACTGTGAAGGGTCTGAGATCTTCCCTACAAGCCTGCATGTTCGTCTGCTGCCATTTTATGGGTGCTGGTAGAAGACATAAATTTCCCAGGTTAGAGACAATAGGCAGTGTATTACTCAGGGCAGTAGAAGCAGCCAGAATATCAGCATTTGTGTGGGAAGTAGTACAGAGAGGGCCAGATGACACACATACACACAGTGGGTTGAGTTATGGGACCCACACTCTGAGCTATGGGTACCTGAGTCTTTTATAGTGGGCAGTAAGAATGCTGATCCTTTGCTCAGGAGGGAGACATAGCTTGTGTCTTCCAAGGGTTTTCACTATAAAATATTCTCAAAAAGACACTCCAATGCAAAAGGTAATCAGTGCCTTGCTCTCAAAATACACAGAAAGCTAAGAGACCTAAGAGAAACTGTCTCTCTACATCAGGTGCTATTGTTAGCCTTATCTTAAAAATAAGAAGACTGAGTCCAGAGGGTCCATAAATTGATCAAAGTCACATGACCTGGTTTGAATTTCTGCTCTGTCTCTTTTCTACATGACTGTGCTTAATTTATGTAACTGGCTGAATCTACTTCCTTAATATCATCACTGGGGTGCTTTCTGCATCCTCCCATTCTCTTACCTCAGACTTCTATGACCTCTTACCCAGATCACTGTGCCAGTTTCTGGCTACCTTAATCTGGTCTCTTCTGTTCTTTTAGATTTTATCTAGGGTTTCTTTTGTAAAATACAAATCTGATTATAAAATCTCCATCCTTTAAATTCTGTACTGACTCTCTCCTACGTATAGTGTACCATGTAGCATGTGTAATCCTCCCTCACTTTGCCCCTACATACCTTTCTCATAGTCGCTCCTGCTAGAAATAATCAGTTTGCACATTTTCAGACTTCTATACACTTGTGTATGTGGTCTTCTTTGCTTAGAAAATCCCTCCTTTGCATCTGGGAAGTTCCATAAGATTTTAAGAATCTCACACATAGCATCTCTTCTGTGAAGCTCTGTCAGAATACCTTCCCCTCGCACCACATCAATTACTCCTCTTCATTCTTTTACTTTCCATGAGTCTTATCCTTTGGCTCTTGCCCTCTTACTTGTGTCTAAGTCATTCAGATCCCATACCATTATCCACCTACTTCCTGCCAGTGGCAAAGCTCTCTGATCCCCAGGGCCATGCGTGCAATTCATCGCGGTTTCTGGAGTCACTATCCTCCACTTCTAAAGTGTGACTTGGCCTTTCTCCAAACCTACTAATGTGTTGACCCTTTAAGAAAATGCAAAGCTCAGTGGTGGCTTGGCCTAGGGCTCAAAGTAGAGATTGATTAGGAGAGGCATAAGGGGAATTTGGGGATTGATGAAAATGATTTATATATTGATTACAGTGCTGAAAACAATTTGAGTTCATGAGAGTATGAGGCAATCTCCTTAAGCAGAGAGCAGCTGCAGCTCACACACATCTCCTTGGCCCTTCTCTGTCTCTACCTGGATCTTGACAACAATGGTGAAGGTGGAACGAACATTTTATTACCATGGGCAACAAGAAAATTGGAAAGATGGTAGAAAAAACAAAACAGAAAGAATTTGGGTCCCTGATGGAATCATAAATCCTTTTAGGCAGCCTTGTAGAGCTACTTCCAAATACATTGTTTTTGATTAAATCATTTAAGCCACTTTTAATTCCAGTCATTTTTAGCAAAATGTAATTCATACAGCCTTGCACTTGTATCTATATTGGCAAAAGCCAGAGAATCGATGAGTAATACCTTCAATCAGTGTAGGTCACACAACCAATTTGTTTTCAGTCAAAACCATTCACTTGTTTCATTCTTTATGTGATTGGCAGAATTTTACTTCACAGTATCTAGGCATTTGGTTTAAATTTTCTTTCCCTCTGTTGGTATGGGTGTACCTTTCTTGATCTCAGGTTTGCTGCTCAGATGAAGATCAGGCCCTCCCCAACTCACATGGTGGAACAGGTTCTAATGTAATCGGCTCAGGCTAGCCCGGGAGAGTTACTTTGTTCTTCGTTTTTATATAAAAATCTGTCAACCAGAACCAAAATAAATCAATAGTACCTAAACATGGAGGTTCCTCTTTTCAAATTTCTTTGGACCCCTCAAGAAATCTAAAAACATAAAAAAAAACAGATTCTGTTAGAAGTCCTTGTTGAGATTGAGAGCAGGACTGGGGCTGCCCTGAGGGCGGGTGCAGGAAGAAGACCGTGTTCTTCATTAAGCCAGGCCCTCTTTGCGTCTCTGTGTTCACCTCAAGGTCCTGGCACAGTCCCAGGTAGGCCAGGGTCAGGGTTCGTGGGCTCAGCCACACCTAGGATGGTCTCCTTCCGTTCCTGGCCCAAAAATTCAACCTTGTGCATGCTTGTAACAGAGACTAGTCTGTGGATAGATTTTTCCAAACTGCCTTTCCCATTAGCGAGGAGTCCAAGTGTTTTATTTAAATTTTTCTAATATTTCACAAAGTAAGACCTTCTTATCTCTCTCTGTTCCCCAAGGTCTTTTCCATTCATTCTTCCTCCCAGAGCTGAGTCCCGATTCCGTGCCAGGCTCTTCACTAAGGCTGAAGACATTGAAGGGGGAGTTTGTGGTCCCATCCTTATGTACACACACACTCCTCATTGGCTGCTGGAGTCACTTGGGCTGCTAGAGGGCACCTGCCTGGACACCACACAGGCAATACTTTATCCCTGGATGTGCTGACTTTGTCCATCTGAGGGATGGAGAGGTTGGGAGTTGGCATTTTAATTTTACATCCTTTGGAGTCTGATAGAGCCTTAGAAATTGTGTTTCTAGTGGACATAGAATCCTTCGGTCTGGGAGGATGGCTCCTCCATTCACTGTTCCCTGTGCCCCTACTCTTGCCCATTTTATGCTTTTTTTCTTGCTCTGTCTTTACTTAAAACTCACTATCGTTTTAGACCCTAGAACTGAAATTGGTCCTCACCATCTTTATAAAACCACAGACCGCATCTCTGGTTTGCAAGTGTTCTGCTTTCTTGGGGCATTCTGTGCTGAGCCCGTCCTTCCTTTGGAAATGAATCCACAGGGCCATGATGATGCCTCCTGGCACAAGTAGGTTTTATCGCATCTAGCGAAGGGCAGTACAAGATGAACATCTGTCCTGTTCGTCATGGACTTACAGTGTCTCGCATCACGTGTCACCCAGCAGAGGCTCTGGGACAGCTACTACTGTTGCCCAAACTGTGAAGCTTGGTGCTATGCAGGCGTGTTTCAGATCGCGGCTCAGTATCATCCGAGATCCATGACTTTGGTCAAAACGTTAAATCCTGGGCTCAGTTTCAGAAAAAAATCCTTAGCAGAGAACCAGACTTCCAGCGATTGTTGACTAAGTGGCTGTTATTGTTAAGGTAGATTTTGTTATTTTTTCATTTCATTCTTTTTATCTCCTTCACTCTTTGGACAAAATTCCAGCTGTTGATGCCAATGCTAATTTTTACTGATAAGAAGGTGATGTATATCCGACGTGGGCAGGAATGTTCTGGTTGTCACCAGCCTCATACCACACAACACCACTGCATTTCACACCACGGATGCGCCTTTGTTTCTTTGAGGCATCATACATGCTGTTGGACTACGCTCATGAGAGGTTAGCCATGTCAATTTCTTTACGACTTCCTTAGGAAGGCAACCAAAGCCATGGTAAATAGAAACGAGTACATTGTTCTCACTCAATTATGCATATGTTATGCAAATATAAACATTTCTAAAAGCAGCTAACCAGAGAAAATAAAAGATAAAGAAAAGATTCTGCAGATCTGTGCTACTCAAAATGAGGCTTGAAGATGGCCCCTGGTGGCAACACCTTGGAATTTCCTACAAATGCAGTTATTTCAGACCACACCCGAGTTACTGCCCGGAACGTGGAACCTGCCTTTTAACAAGGTCTGCAGGTGACTTGCATGCAACATCGAGTTTGAAACAGACTACTATAGAAAACCCATAAACAAAAGCAAGCGATCCGAGAAACCATTGGTCTCATCTTCCACCGTAAATGCTGTCCCTGAGAAGTTCTTCTGTTTCTTGGTGTATGTTTGGTGTATGTTTCCTAAGAATCTCTTCAGAAAGTGGAGTCAATCACTGTTCACATAGTCCTTACCTCGATGTCTCCAGACCGTGCTTGCTCCATGCAATGGGTTCCAGAAGGGCGAGGGTATGACTGGTCAGAGGCCTTCATATTTATATTTCTCAGCAGTGGTTGAAGTAAGCGGGCCTGCTCACCATGGTTTTCCTGAGCACCTAGACTTCAGTCTAGACTCTGAAGACCGGAAGCTGAACAGAAGATGGCCCTGGCTATGTTGGTGAGGCGGACAGCATATGGAAAAACAGACTGTTGCCGTCCAACATGTGGACAAAATGATGTGGACACCAAGAGGAAGCAACATTGACCTGTACAATACTGCAGAAGAAGTTGTCTTTTCCTTTCCGCTGTGCAGACCGGAAGACGCGAGGAAGCAGCATTTGGAATAAAATGACCATTGAAAATCTTGTTCACAGATTCCTTTGCTCTCTGCAGTCTTACTCCTGAGATCAGCACAATTGCTTCGTACGTCTTTATTAACCCTTAATTCCAGGGACCGAAAGCTATGCCTTTAAATTCGTTTCCTCCCGAACTGAGATCAATAGCTTGTCTTTGCTTTATTATTCCTACGATTTCTCTACTTAGGTTTTTTTCATAGATATTTTATAGCATTTCTACTACAATTAGATCAGGAAACAAAGAAATAAACCTTATCGGTGATTTATGCCAATATCTGGCAATACCGTGCACGAGATGTTTTGATTAGGCAATTTTCATTACTAAAAACACTATAGCACAATAAATTAATTCAATGTTGTGCACTTATCTATTAGACACATGACTATAGGAGTATAAAAATGTTAATTATTCATTATCATCACTCTGATTATTTGTTGTGGCTGATAATTACATTGAATATATTTTATATCAGTAATAACCTTCTGTCTACATTTACAGCATGTTGTATCTTGGGGGCTTGTCAGGTTTTTTCCCCAAGCTTTTCCTTTATTAAGACACAGACCTCAGGAGTACATAACCTTTATGTTGAAGGCTGATTTTCTTCTCTCATATAAAGAGCAAATATTATAGATTAATTAATCCAGGATGATTATAATTTAATCACTCTTCCTCTGGCTTCACAAGGGATTTAGCTTTTATTCAGTTGCTCATTCATATTGTTATGAAGAATAAATGCAGTCGTAAAATATTTGTGTGCTATGAATTCACAGAACAACTAACTTGAGCACCTAGAGGAGACGCGTGCCAGCGGAGGGCTCACTCCTGTTGCACACTATGTGGCTTCAGCCTCCCACACAAGCCAGAAACCTACAGGTGAAAAGATTTAGCGCAGGAGGGCTTTGTACTGAACCTAACTGAATTTGGGGTAGTTTAACCACAGGCAAAATATTTCAGTCCTGGAAAATTTCCCCAGCATCTACCATGTACTATATATCATGGTAAATGCTGGAAATAAACTACTTGTTAACTATTTGTTCTTGCTGTCATTATTTAATCTCATTTTGTCTCAGTTTACTCATCTATGGAATGGGATAATTCTACTTGCTGGAAAGTGAGGGCTAACTATGCTAATAATATGCATTGGAGGGCCTTGAATGGTACCTAGCACTGGCAAGCACTCAATAAATCTAAACTGTCACTATTTCTGTTATTATTCATACGCCGTTTCTCTCCTTGGGCTGGAAGTGGATGCATAAGAAGTAGCGCTACTATTCAGATGTGGTAATCAAAGTCTATTGAGAGACGCAAATGAAACGCATGGTCACTCTGCTTGGGGTCAGTAGGTTAGAGAAGACGTCAGAAAGGAGACTTGTGGAGGTCATTGACAAGACGAATGTGCTGCTGGGGTCCACTGGGAGGCAATGGTGGTGGGCAGGCACACGGGAGTCTAGGCGAGCTGCTGGCAGAGGCTGTGAAGATAGTCGGTCACTGCAGAGATGCAGCGGCTCAAACCTCACTCTCCAGACTTGGACTTGACGCCACTGAAGGCTGTTCAACAAGGGACTCACACGTGCATTAAGAGCACAGGGAGATCCTGACCTGCAGCGGCCTGAGGTGGGAAGGACAGTGGGAGCGAGAGGAGAGAAGCACGGCAGTGTCCCGGCAGGACCGTGAGATCTGTGCTGAGGCAGCTTGTGGTGCCCATATAAGCCACGCGGACGCACAATCAACGCTCCAACTGGTCGGAGGATGCCTTCAGGGAGCCAGTGAACAGGCCAGTCTTTGAGTTTGGTTTCACATAACAAGTACATTATTAGCGGAGCAGAGTTTGGGAGGAGGAGGGAAGGGGGAAGGATTATAGGCAAATGGAAAAAGTGGAAGATAACAATTACCAACATATATGTGCTCACTGCAAGCTCGGTACTTAGCAAAACCTTTCGCTTCTATTAGATTTTTGCCTTGGCTCAGTGCAGAGATGCTATTAGATGGGGAAACTGAGGCGCCGATTATGTAAAAGGGCCACAGGGAAAGCAAGCGATAGGATTAAACTCTGGAGCACCCCCACATACTTGATTCTCACCACCAATGAAACGAGTGATTTCCGTCAGGCTGAAATGTTTCACGCCCTGTCTTCAGTAGGAGCTGTCAGGGCCCCATAAAGCGGGCACGGTGGGGTCTCACAGGAAAACCCACCAGGCTTCAGATTGGCTGCAGCTACAGTCACACGAAGCTTATTTTGTAACTGCTGTGAGAAAGGTGTGCTCCTCTGAAGGGAAAATTTGCTCTCCTTGGACAAGCAGCGGTTTTCTGCCCATGACTGCAGGAAACATCGTGTGACAGAGCAGGATGGGGGAGGGGGTGCAGATGAAGGGTGCTCTCTGACTCTTGGAAAGCAATGTCTCTGAGGAGATGGGGGTGAGAAAATGCTCCAGCCAAAAAAGGACCAGGGACATCACAGCTCACGGTGCTGAGGTGAAAGGCAAAAGTCAATTTCTAATTTCTTTATCTCTCTGGGCCTCAGTTTTTTCATGTGTTAAGTAGAGGTGACTGTTTGCAGGACTGTGGCGAGGACAGTGCAGATCACCCAGAAGAGCAGCAGCAGCAGGCCAGGTACCCTCCGCTGAGACTGCTTCCTGGGCTGGGAAGGGCCTGCTGGCAGCCGGGGTGGGGGCAGCAAGGCCCGCAGGGGTCACCCTCTTCTTGGCAGTGCCCCTACCCAGCAGCAGAGGCGCTGTGACTCTGGGCTCCTGACAATTGGTTTGTCTCCAATAGGCTTTGGCATAGGGATTTAGAGGTCACTTTTGAAGGGTTTATTAGCTTAAAGAGTGCTCTTAATCATCAGCCCCGGCTGCTCATTAGAATTGTCTAGGGAACTTCTAAACTCTCCCAGAGACTGGGATTCATTCGATCACGAGTAGGTTTGGGCAAGCACGTCTTTCAAAATCTCCCAAGGGTATTCTGTTATTTCCAGGGTTGAAACAGCCAATGCAGGCGGAGGGTGAAGGGTGGCCGTTTGGTCCCACCTGTACGAACATGTGTGTGTTCTACAGATGATGCTTCCCCACGGGCACATTTACAGACAGCCTCCTACAAACAGCAACAAAATTTACCAAGCCAAGGATGTGCCAAGTCGGCCTCCTCAGGAGGCTCAACCAGACATTGTCTGCTTCCTCTCTCGGGGGAAGGGTGCAAGGTGGATGGTGTAGTTTGGATGAGCCACAGAGTGCAGTGACACTTTGTGCAGAGCCTCCATTATCTCTCCATCCCGGAAGTGGGGAGATGCATAAGAACCCGCTGGCAGCACTTCTGGCCCAGCATTTCACACCTGTGTGGCAGGATGTGCTGCTCTCCTTGAGCAGAAGGGACAGCTGCAGAAAGATGACTTCGGCTGTGCTCACAACCCAAGCTCGGCAGCGCAGGGCAGGCCTGGACTAGTTCGGCCTGGTCTTTGTCTGTGTCGTCAACTCTCAATTTTGCAGGAGAGGATTTTCCTGTTTATGAATTATGTGTGGCCAACTTTTTATTCCAGCCTGGGTTTTTCCACTACTCCACACCTTCTGGGCCTTCACCCCCATTTACCTGGGTGACAGACTCCTGTGACTTGCACCTGGACAACTAGAACTGGGATAACAAGCTGGTTCTCATGGGTGGTTTGAGGGCTGAACATACCACAGGCGCAAAACATCCCTCGGTTGGTTGGCTGCTGCCAGCAGATCAGGATATGTAGCTCAAAGCACAAGATTATTATTTTTGGATTGTCCTATTTTGTGCTGATGAGCAAAGTTGACTGTGTTACTTTATAGGATGAGTAATTCTGCTTTCTACAGATGTCATGCAAGTCTAGAAATGCAAAACAAAATTTTCCCTTTATTACCAGTGATATCTTTTTATAATATCTTGTGAGTTCAGTTATGTTTTACCAGGAGGTAATCAATCTATCAGTGTTCCACAGTGATCCAACCTAAAGCCTAGTTTTACCATCTAACCAATGATGAATTATATTTAATAATGACTGTATCCCTATTCAAATGTGTTTTGTAAAGTTTAAAGAGAAAAGACAAAAACAAAGCATTTTAAGAGAGTAGATGTCTAAATTCAGTGATTGAATAACTTCAGAAACCATTATAATTTAGTGAAGGATTTGTATAATGCATTAAAAGAAAAGAGGATTCAGTAGTTGGTGGCCATGGGAACCAATTCCTAATTTTGAAAAGGTTTGAAATGGTTTCGATGCATACAGTTGGACTTTCACATCCTTTAGTTCTGCATATGTGAATTCAACCAACAAAGGATGGAAAATAATAAAAAGAACTGAGTCTATACTGAGCATGTACAAACATTTTCTTTGTTATTATTCCCTAAGCACTGCAGCGTAACAACTATTTACATAGCATTGTAAACATTGTATCAGGTATTATAAGTAATCGAGGTATGATTTAAAAGGCTACTGGAGGATGTGTAGATTATATGCAAATACCATACCATTTTATATGGGATGTCAGCATTTGTGAATTTTTGTTTCAGTGTGGATCTTAAAAACAATTTCTTATGGACACTAAAGGGTAAATGGACTCTGTATGTCAGTCTGTCAACTGCTACTTATGCAAGTATGTTTGGATTTAAAAGAGGGAAATGTTACACGAAAGAGAGATCTTTCCTAGAAAAGATGGTGCAGAGTTTTTAGGTCCCAAAGATGAGCAAAATGTAACCAAAGAATTGGTTATATTTTGGGGCCATTATTAGCAACAAAACAAAATGCAATTTTAAAATAATTTTTGCCTTTGTACCCTTGTTTTTATTGAACTAGTATTATTAAGCTCTTCCATAGCATAAAGCACTGTAGGAAATCTGCTATTGTTCCTTCAATTGTATCTTCTTCCAGACTGGGTTCTTCACGTGCTTCTTTGCTGGCTATTAATTGATTATCAATTCTTATTTGTTTTATTTTTTCTGGAATAGTATGTTCAAGTAGTTTTCAGATCATTTCTTTTAATGTTCCTCATGGTTAACCTAGATTTGTGTGTTCAGACTTCTGCTTATTTGCTGTATTATTTTAAAAATCTTTTTCACCTTTGTCTTCTCTCAGAGCTGCATTTTAAGGGCAGAACATTCTATCCATTACTTTGTAAGTCAGTGATTCAGAAATAACTGGCAGCTGAGTACAGCCCTTGCTGGAAGATATGGCTTCTGTTTTCTCTCCTAAACTCTTTCTGCCTGTGCTGTACCAGAGCTCCTCTCCTCTCCTCAGCCAATGTGTACCCCCACCCATAGGGGGCTGATCCCTCCTCCCCTCCCTGCAGAAGACTCTGCACCACAGCAATTCTAGTATCATTTCCTACCTTCATCTTATTCTTACTTTTTTGTGGCTATGCTCAATGACTTTCTCTTCACTTTCTTCAAAGTTGTTTTACTTGATTACGTGGTCTTCTTTTAAAATGGGAAAGTATTTACACTTTTAGTTTCTCATACCGGACAAACAATGTGGTATTTAAACATGTGTGTCCGATTTATTTCACTTAAAGTGTATGGTCTTGAGATGCATCCATTTACCTAGAAATATCTCAAGCTTATTGTTCTTTATGGCAGAGTAGTACTCCACTGTATAAAAAAACCACATTCGGGAAAGGGAAGAAAGTGTTCAAATGGGAAAGGGAACAAGGGAGGGGGAGGGGAAAAGGAGCAGAGGGACAAAAGAAATAAGAAATGGAAGGAAAAAAATGGAAACAAAGCTTTTGTAAATAAGGAAGGAGGAGGGGGTGAGGGGAGGGGAGGGGAATGGGAAAAAAAGAAGCAGCAAGATACATCATGTACAGGTACAAATCCCCTATGATGAATTTTATCACTATGTATATCTAAAATGTACCATTAAAATAAAATTTTTAAAAAGATGGAAAAGTATTACTGAGATTTCTCATGACTTTTAAATTGGCCCAGTCTGTTTTGAAGTGTTGAGACAGGGTTAGAAGTTCTGACACGATGCTCACCGCTTGCCATAGACAATCATCTTTTTCTTGCCTTGACCTCCACTTCTTTCCCCTTTCACTGATTGACTGTGTTGGTGGGCTAGAGTCAGAATCATCACTGGGAGTTAGACATAAAGCTCAGTAGGGAGGTGAGCAAGCAGAGAAAAGGTAAGCGGTGAATCATTTTTACAAAAAATTTGGTGAATATTCAACTTTAGGTGTTTGCAGTTATTTAAAACCCTCTGAATTATTAAGTTTGCTATTTCAAACCTATAGTTTAACTACAGGTACAAAATAAATGTGATGAATGTGATCATTGTATGTACAATGTACCAATACATATTCTTGGTTAAAAAAAAAATCATGCTCCCATTTTAGAAAAAAACTATATTTTCATGGGAAGAACATATTTGCACAAATTCTAATCTCACTTTCTCTCAACTGTCAGAACAGAATTTAATCATTTGCTCAAGAAACTAAGTTAGCTACTGCCTTGTGGAAGCTAGGAAAATTGCAGAGATACTCCAAACAATCCTGAAAGGATAGTTCTCAATCTTGTTGGCACAGATGGATCACATAATGAGCTTCTAAAAAGTGCCATGACCTAGGTCCCACCATGTTTGACTCTGATTTAACTGATTGGAAGTGTGACTTAGGCATTGTTTTTCATTTTTTGTTTGGAAGTCCCTCAGGTAATTCCAAAATCCTGCCCATTGGTCCTTCTTCCTCATTTTCTTCCTGACTAGCTTCTCTCCTCTCCAGCCCTATACCTGGACTCCACAGGCTGTCTCTCTAGCCAAGATCACCTAAGACAGTCCGAGTTCAATATTCCTCCCTCAATCAAAGCTCTCATTGTCTTCTAACTCTTGGGTAAAAAATCTAAGTCTCCTCAGGATTATTGCACTTTACATGTGAACACCCAAGAAAAATGCCCCATGTCACACATCTCCCCCATCAATTACTAATCTGTGATGCTGATTTTAGCTGGAAGAGGGGATTCCATGCCATCTAGACAGGGGTAAGTCTCTCCACTGTGATTCCATCTGATTTTTTCCCAGAGCTCCACCATCTTTTCAATAGCTCAACTTTGTTCTTGACACAAAAACTTCCATCAGCGTTGCAATGCAGTGAGTCTGTTGGAGTAGTCCTACACTGAAAAGACAATCTGAGAGTTTTTCCCGAACATTCCAAAGTAAGTGCACATTTCTCTTTTTCCCAGAGCATTTATTAGCACTATGATAAAAATTACTTAATGGATAAGAAATGCAGATCCAGCTTTTTCCTTTACAGAGCTCTACTCCTCAGTTCTGCACCTCACGCCTTTGTCTTTGTGCAGAGGGTGATGCCTTCAGTAGGATTCTGAGGGTCGCCTTCTGGAGTCCTTTCTTCTGCCCTTCACAGCAGCCTTGAACATTCATAGGCCTTTCTCTGTCTGATATTTCAAATCTTGATTAGGATTTTCTTAGGCCAGGAAAATCTTAGAAAAGCTGCTCTACACTCAAAAAGGTAGGAATGTAGGCACCTCTATTTTGAGAAAACAACTGCTTCACTCGATGTGGTCACTGGGCACTGCTGTCTTGTATCTGAAAGATATAAACTGTGTATCTTACTGTGATACATCTCTGCATTTTTTCCAAATAACTGCCAAGTGTTTGTGAATGAAGAGTGGCTGGAGAAGAGAGTCTACTACTGCATTCTCTTGCTTCCATTTTTATGTCATTTCCTAAGTCAAGGGAAAAAAAAATCAGGATGGAAAGCATCGGCTCCGTGCATTAAACTGAAGTCAGAGGCCACTGTGAATCAAGTCTTAGACACTTCTACAGATGAACATTTCAACCAGGCTGCAAATGATCCCTCTGCCACCATGTGAATTGACCTGAGAAATGTTCTTGACCTCTCTTGACCTTCTGTACATGGGGCGATTTCCTCCAAACTACCTGGGTATGGAGACCACATCCAATCCCTTTCTTACAAGACAGATGCATATCAGCCAGCACCTATCAAAATTTCTGACTGAAAAGTGGCATAATTTCTAATCTCCTTTGAAGGATACATTTTTAAGACTGATTAAAATCTATTTCCTGGATTACGGTCCCAATTTGAGTGAAATAAATGTAAGTTTTTTGTTTTCAACTAGGCTGATTTTCTCTTCTGTTGTCCCGTGGTAGAGGAGCTCACACCTTCCCCTTCTCATTGATCATCTTCGAAGCCACCTTCCCAGGTCCTCTGCTCAACAAGCAGGGACCTCTCTTTTTCCAAACCCTTTTCTCTTTGAGTTCTTTCCTCGTCTCTCCTCTCCCTTAATGTCAACACCAATGCCAAATTCCCCAACAGACAATAATGGACATGGTTAGCCATTAGCAAATCTCGGTCACTAAAGAAAGGAAGACAATATCATCAAAAGTTGAATTGGAAGTTTTGAAAGTCTGGAAGGGAATTTTGGGAAAAGTCAGAACTGTATTATTTTTAATCTTTATTTTATGAGGCGGTAAAGCTCTCTTTTGGAATTACTTACATGGGGGAGCTTCTCTGGTCTGGGTCACTGAATGGCGTGACACTGTATCTCATGGTATCAGTACATGTTTCTCAGAGCAAGAACAGATAAAAAGAGACAAATATACCTGGAAAAGGTCCCTGAGAGGACATAAGCTCAACCAGGACCTGGAGAGGTGTGCGAGATTAGACAGAGATTGAGGGCTGCAAAGGTTAAGCCTGTCTTCCAATCACTTTGGTTCCCTTGGCTCTAACTACAGCTGGAGCAATACGGGAAATGCCTCACTCCTTGACCTTGAGCCTCTGGCGACATCACTGCTGTTCTATGAAGGCCCCGAAGTCCATGCCATCTCTCTGGAACACGTAGGAACACCTGGCCTTGCTGAATTCACATTTAGAATAATTCCCCAGCTTCATGACAAAGCCCTGTGGAGTCAGAACAGAAATGCCCTGAGCCTAATGCATGGGTTGCTTTCAAATCATTAATAACAATGACAATGCTAATAACATTACTGCAGGAGAAAGGGGCGGGGGAGATGACTGGGCTCTTGACTTAGGCCTCCTACTCTGTCGCTTGGATCCTTCTTGTTGTACAGCCCACAGAGGTGGTTTTCCTGGCTCTGTTTCCCTGCTTTTGCATCCCAGACACAAGTGGCAAGATGACGAGTGTGACTGCTGGTGGATCCTGGAACCCTGCAGCTCGTGGACCTTCAGAACATCACCTGAGAAGCCAGGAGGGTGAGGAAGCTTGGCCGGAACAGCCAAGACCAGACAGCATGGACACATGGAGCACGAGTCTGAGCAGCGGGCAGCAGCCCACACTGATGGGGAAGGGCCATCAGCCCACTGACAGGCCTGTTTGGTAGAATAACTAAATCGAGCTAATCAACACATGCACTTTCTCATGTGCACTTGCTCCTCAACTTACGTAAGATAGGCTTACCTATTGTAAACGGGAAATATTAAGTCAAAACTGTGTTTGACATACTTAACCTACTGAATATCATAGCTAACTTTTCATACTTTAAATATGGTCATAACACTTACATCAGCCTCCAGTTGGGCAAAATTATCTAACACAGTCTTTTTTTAATGATTAAATTATATCTCATTTAATTTATTGAATACAGTACTTTGTACAGTGTTGGTTGTTTCTCTTCGTGAACTTGTGACCGAATGGGAGCTATGGCTTGCTAGTGTTGCACAGTGTTGCCTGAGAATATCATATCATACTACAGATTTTTAGTTCAGGAAAAGATTACAGTTCAAAATTTCAAATGTGTTTTCTATTGAATGCATATCAATTTCAAACCAACATAACATCAAAATATCATAAGTTGGACCATCAACTTATATAAGTCAGGGACTATTCCTACTTATGCGTGTGTGTGTGTGTGTTTAGAACATTAAAATCTACTCTCAGCAATTCTCAAGTATGTACTTTGCTATTACTGATAGTTTGTCATCATGAGATACAATAGATGTCTCTAATTTATTCCTCTTGTGCAAATGAAATTTTGTGTTCCTTGACCAGCATCACCCCAGCCTCTGGTAACCATCATTCTACCTTGCTTCTATGTGTTGTACATTAAAATATATACTGACTTTTATACCTATGCTAAAATAGCATGTTATTCACCATAAATATATACAATTTAATTTGCCAATTATAAACAAAAGCAAGAAATATTCATATTTTTAAAAGATGATGGGATGGGGCTCAAACTACCACCAATCCACTCAGCCTATCTGTTCTGCAAAGGGCAAGATGAAAGATTAAACTTTAAGAGATTTAAGATTAAAATTAAAGAAGAAGATTAAAATTTAAGAGCCAATTTTTTAAGCATAGGCCCTAGACTAACCAGTGCATTAGTCTCCATGCTCCGAACCACCTCTGCCCATCTGCCCTTGTTGTGACTTGTATCTAAATGTCTCCCCAAAGCCTCGTGTGGTTGATCATAGAAGGGACTTTTCAGAGGTGGGTGGATCTAGAGTACATGATGCTGGGATTAAGTGTGTGATGTTGGGATTAAGGATGTGTGCTCACTAAATTAGTCCACTGATTGGTTTGGCATAGTTCTGAGTGTGGATAATGGGAAGTCCACCCTGGGTAGGGACAGAAAGAGAGCTGCTGTTATTACTTGCTGCTTTTGCTGCCTTCTGCCTGCCATGAACTGTTTCTCCTTCACAACGCCCCTCTGTTGTGCCACCCTGCTTTGAAACCTGCCAACTATGGACTGAAACCTTTATAAACTGTGAGCCAAGTAAGCCTTTTCCTCCTTTAACTTCTGGTGTCAGGATTTTTGTCTCAGCAATGAGAAAAGTAACTAAGACAGCCCTTTACCTGTTATTCTAGACTCAAGTTTGGAAGACTCTTTCAAGTCCTTTAGTTAAAATGTTTCATTTTCATTTGGGGACAGACCTCCACTAGAACCACCCTGCCTGCTAGTGTTACTTCAACACTAAGAAGCAGGACTTTCCATTCTGAACTTTTTCTACCATCCTAATTCTACTGTTGTTCTTTTTTGATTAAATAATCTAATCTAAAGGAGGATTTTTAAGTCTCTCACTTTAAAGTATAATTCACTATATGTTTAAAAATTACAGTTTTTCAAATAACCTTAAGTGAAGAAATAGACATTCCTATTATGAACTAGAGAAAACGTCTTAGAGAAGTGGTTCTTGAGCTACATCGTAAAAGAGTAAGACTTTAACAGCAAATTTTAGCAAAAGCCATAGCTGACTTTCCCTGGTGAAAAAAATCTAACAAATCAGAGGGGCAAGAAAAGGCCTGTGTTAGACATGAAGAGGATGAAGCCTGGGTTACTCAAAAGGTGAGTGGCACAAATGGACGAAGCTGGCAAGTCTGAGAGCTAATTTTTGCTAAAATGCTAGTGAATTGTTCCATCATACCTAGGAACATGTATATTTCAAGGGGACTTCTGAAGGGCAGTCCAAAGAAGCCAAAGCTCTACTTATGACATTTGCAGTAAGCATTTTGGATCTATCCCTTTTAGCTGTAAGGAAGCTCCCTAATGGTATCTCTGGGCTGGGATGTTTTAGTCAAGTCTAATGGATCCAAGTGAACTTCTTGAGAGATGGGGAGCAGGTCTCAGAAGTCATCCAGCAAAGTGAATTTTAGGAGACACATTATGCTTGTAGTTAAAAGCACAGACTCTAAGGCCAAGTGCCCTGGGCTCAAATCCCAGTTCTAGCACCTTGGGACAGTTACTCGGCCATGTGTCTCCATTTACACATCTTTAAAGTAGTGGTGCAAAGAGAATGAACTGTTTAAGAGACTGAAGTTTAATTTGTCTGCCACTGTGGCTTGTATATAATTAGTGCTAAGTGTGAGCTGCTATTAGGATGATTGTTTCTGTTTTGTTGTTGTTGTTGATAATATTATTCTATTTCTTCCCAGTCTTTCTCTTCCTCTATTCAGAATAAATAAATAGTACTACTATTTGAGTACGGCCTTTCAGTTTATAATTCTTTTTTTCCTATGTCCTTTGGCCATAAGTAGGGGTAATAACACTTTTCACACACCAAGATGAATAAAATAGTTCCAAGAGTAATAACTAGACTTACTGACTTACTGTAGGTTGCCAGGACAGCAGATTGCAAATGAACCAGATCTGGCTACATAAATTCTATGTTCATTCGTCCATGTGTTATTTATTTGCGTATAGGTTGCACTGAACACATTTTTGGTGGTATGGGTATAAGACACTCCATCCCATTCCCCAGGGTCATGGTCTAGTGGGGAGTGGGAAGTGATATAGAATGTAGCTAGTGTGTTAGTGCAAATAGAAGAGAACACAGGTTATCCCAGAAGCCATGGGAGGGGTGAGAAAGAAGTAAATGGAGGTTTCAGAGAGAGGGAGCCTGAAGTGTGTCTTCAAAGAAGAGAATCATCAAATGCAATGTTATCGTTTGCTCTAAAACGTTCCCCCAAAGGTTCATGTGTTCAGAGATGGTGCTTTTTGGAAAAGTGATCAAATCCTGAGGGGTTTAACTTTATCAGGTGGATTAATCCACTGGTGAGTTTATTAGCTGAATGGACTTATTAGATGGTGGAGCCCAATTCTACGAAGTGGGTCACTGGGAACATGGCTTTGAAGGTTACATGTCGCCCCCAGCCCCTTCCTTTCTGGCTCTTTTATTCCCTGTTTTCCGGCTGCCATGCGTTGAGCCACCTTCCACTGCCACACCCGTCTGCCATGATGTTTCTGCTCTGGAACCAGAAGATCATGGGCTAAAACCCCTGAAATAGCCAAAATAATCCATTTTTCCTTTAAGTTGCATATGTTAAGTATTTTGTCCCTGCAACTGAAAGGTGCCTAATACACAAAAAGGATGAGATGGAAGCTACCTCTTTGCTTGCTAACGTTACCAGTTCTCCCCCCACCACTCCTCTCCCCACAACATACACGGCCTCCACTGAACTGGCAAAACCCTTGAGTTAAAACAAAATGAAACAGAGCAGAACTCCCAGTATTACCAGTGTTTGCTGGGTGCCTCCTCTGCGCCAGTGTGGAGGCTTGGTGGACAAGGAGCTCAGCCTGCAGTCCGTGGACTGAGACCCAAACAGTGCAAAGGACGGGAAGGCAAGCACACTAGGGAGGAGGCCAGGCACTCTGTGCACTGTGCAGCCTACAAGTGTAGCTGGCCCCAGACAGGGCAACACACGGAGAGGCTCTGAGAGGATTGTCCTGCATGGTATGTCCCCAACTTGTCTCAGACGCTCATAATATTTCATCAGAGACTTTTTACTCCACATTTTAGGTAGAAAGGCTCTTTAAATCTATGATCTCATTTATTTCACATGTCAACCCTGGAGAATAGAGAATTAAGAAATTGAAATTAAAAATAAATAATTTGCCCAAGATTGCCGAATTAGTTACCTAAGTCCAACGGATCACCTCCTCCCCAAAAAACTTATTATTTATAAATGACAATCACTTATGAACTCTCATGGTCTCTGTGAGCCAGGAATTCATCCTGGTCACAGCCGAAAAATGGCTTGTCTCTGTCCACAACATTTAGGGCTTCAGCTAACAGATGCAAAGCTGAGGTCCTGGGAGGCCTCGGAGGTACTATATCCCCCCCGTGTTGGGACGTAGACAACCGCCGTCTGCTTAGCCTTTCATTGGAGTGGATGGTTGAAATACCTGTGTGTGGACTCTCTGCGTGGTCCGGGCTTCCTTATAATAGGATAGCGGGATTCCAAGAGCAAGCTTCAGAGAGAAAAAAACACCTGGCAAAGTAGATTCCTTGTCACGCTCTTACCTCAGAACTCACGCAGTTTTCCAATCACCATATTCAGTTCATGGAACCCTCTGTTCAGATTCAAGGGAAAGAAGCGTAGACTCCCATCCCTCAAAGATCAATGCCAGTGTTGCATTAAACAAGAGCACATGGGTGGAGTCTGTATGCACATGGATTTCTTTGGGGAAAAATCCCCCACAGTGGCACAACTGGCCTTATCCTTGATATGGCTGTGCCAAAATATCTGCCTTTTCCAAGAAATACCAGTTCTTGTTTTGGAAGGAAGACGCGATGTCCAAGTACCCAGAAGCACACTCTTCAGGCTCCAGAGCTGGCTGAACTTCCTCTGGTTTGGAGAAGGTGACCACTCTTTGAACCTTGTCTTTTTTTGACTTCCTTGTCCTCTGAGCTCTGGCCAGAGTTTTCAGAGAACTATGTATAACAGAACTCTGAACTGATCAAACTCAAAAGAATGAGCACCAGGTAAAAAGCCAAACAAGTTTGCCTTTCTGCCTCAGTGTTTTCTGAGGGACATTCTTAATCTTGTTCCCAGCTGTTTCTGCATTTCTATGCTGCCTGTCACCTTTAGACCCAGATGCAATATGAATTATTCATTTGATTTGGGGCAGGTGCACCCATTTCCTCCCAGGGCCCCAGGGGCAGGCATAGGAAATTAATTCACAATGTCTGTAGCTGAAGTCACTTGCAATTTCCACACCAAGGAAAAAATAAACTGAAGATACAAAACTCCAGAAAGCTCAAAGGTGTTGAGAGCAGTCATCAGCAATTCTTCATTGCTTCTGTAGAGACAAAGAATGGGCACTTGTTCCCACACTTGTGTTAGCTGTCGAGAAAGGGCTTCTCAGTCCTAGAAGTTGCAAGTCCTCCTCATAGAGACTTTGGGGTGTCACAGAGATGCTTCCTTGGAGATTATCAGACAAATTTTCAGAACTGCCTGGATGCATAGGATGGGCTGGCTGACTTCTCAGGATTCCTCCTACTCTGACCCAGCTATTACTAAGTATTCCAGGACCAAATTGGGATTTTGTCTCTGTATTAGTTGCCTTTCTAGAGCCAAAGGTTTGCAAGAGAGCAGATTTAATACAGGACATTTAAAAGTCACATCATTCACCCGTAAGCCAAATGCAGGAAGAGTGCCGAATGTCTGTCTATGCACCGGAGACCCAAAAGATCCGGTCAAGGGCTGGGAGCCCGCAGCACTGTCCCATCCCATGTATGTCCATGTCTGCAGATGATGGCTGAAGAAATCGTTACTGGAACCAGGATATGATGCACACAGCAGAGATGAAAGAGACCAGAGCTCCCCCGAAGCAACAGCAGCCATCTTCAGCAATAGGAGGCCCTGAGCCCCTTCTTCAACGAGAACAGCCGAGTCCCCTTCAGGAGAACCAGCCACAGCAGAGCTTCTCCTGGGAAACAGCCGGCCTCAATCCTCTGCTCCTGTTCTCCTTTATGCTGTGTCAGCAACAATCCTCAGGCGAATCCTCCACGCCCAGAACCACACCAGCTCAGTCCAGCTGGGCGTTCTGCTTCAAGTTGACCACAATAATAAGTCCAGCACAGCCTCTGAAAGAGGATAGCATTTGGGGTCTCTTCACCCCTCGTGCTATATGAACCTGCAGGGTGAGCCTTAGAGATGGACACTGACTGCACCCCAGACTGAGGACCAGCCCTCATGCCCTGGATTTCCTAAGTGCTAACTGGTCATGATGTGCTCGTGTGTTCCCCGTTAGAACTGCTGTTACCTTCAGGGTTTTTGCAGCTAGTTTTCCCTTATCGGAAACTTCAGAATATTCTTTAGGAGTCCAAATCCCCTATGCATGCCCTCAAACAGAATTTTCTGACTGGGGAGGACGTACTTGAAACATGAGAATAAAATAACTGAGACTATTGGACCTGGTGAGGACAAGAAGTAATTTTCTGGTAGTCTCCATAGAGTTCAAGGGCGTGGTGGAGAGAATGTCAGCGAGTAACAGGTCTCCTGCACCTTCTCTCCCAGATCTAACTACAGCAGCTTCTGTGGACCCAAAATAGGGGATTCTTCTTGAAAAAGAACTTAACATAAACTAATCTATTTCCCTTGATTTATATAAGAAAGAATAGATGTTGAAAGAGGGACATTTCTTACTCACAGTAATATTAAATGGCTTTTATACAGAGAGAATTATCAAGAAACTCAAACCTCCAATTCAGCCATTTTTTGTTCTAGAAAAGTCACCTTCATGCTGAGTGTTTTGACTGCACATGCAGTTTCTCCATGACTCAAAAGCCATTGTTTGTTGGGGAACTATGGAAACAGAAGGTTTACAAGGTGCTAAACTGCCTCTCCAGAGCTACCTTGATAGGAAGGTTCTTTTTCATTTTTTCTGCTTTGCATCCATTTTTGTTATTTCAGTAATTGCTCTACCTGGACTCCTGGGACAGTGAGGCACCTGGCTGAATTGATTCTTTTCACACTTCAATTTGAAAAGAATCTTGTGCCATAAAATACAGCTACCCTGATTCTTTTCTACATTGCCATTTTATTTGGGAACTGTTTGGCCTTAGCAACCCCTAGTGATTGATAAGTGTGAGCTACAAGGAAGCCATGTAACTACAATTCTAAGTGGTTATGGTTATTTATGGCATGAAATTTAGCAAATGCATCTGCTGCTAGAAATATTTGTGTTAGAAGGTTTCCAGGAAAAAAAAAAAGTCCTTTTAAGTCTGAGGGTTGATACTTTTTTTTAAGATTCTTTTGTTAAGGTCATGCCTGAGATGTTAACAGATACAATTATTCATTATTGCTATAATTCTGATTATTAAAGTATTTTTGCAGCAATATTGAAGGTAAGATACTCAATAAAATTGTATTTTCTATGTAAAAATAATAAAGAGCTACTGCTGTTAAATTCCCTTTATATATATGTATATATATACACACACATATATAAAGCACCTTCTTTACATAATACCTTTTAATTTAATACATACAATCAACCACATTTTAAAATAAGAACTTGAGCTTCCACCACACTTAGTCACGTGACCAGTGGCTCACTGTGGGAAGGGAGGACCTAGATTTGGGCCTGGCTTTGACTCCAACTCCCTCTTCTTTGTCACCATACATCACCAGCTATCTCTCTTTATGCTCTTAGAACCTTTTTACTCTTTAGCTGGAAAGCTATATCCTTTTCTCCTGAAAGCATATTCAGAAGATCATTTAAGATTTCCTTGGTGACTCTGAGCTGCCATTAAGAATTTCAAATTGTTTAAAGTTTAAAAAGTGAATACTTGAGGATTATAAGAATTTGTAAGGAAGTCTACCTATACATCAATCCTGTTAGGTATTTTTAGTGTGTTTGTCTTTTAAATTTTAGTAGATTTCTGTATTCTCTCTTGCATCTAGTTGGGAAAACACGTTGCCAGGCATGTTAGAATCAGGTGCAAAGTAGGAGCTAGTAGACTCAAGTGGGAACCATCCAGTCTACTACACAAGCACTAGACACTGATTTCAGCCACTCAAAACTTCTTGTTTTCTCCTGGGTCTCCAGGTGCATTTTCCATCACTGGTTCCAGGATTACTGACTTCCGGTTAGGGATATTTCCCTGTAATTATTATGACTTCTACCATTTCAGCTACAAGAATCTTTCTTATATCCTGTCAAATATTGAGGTGCTTTAAAGAGGTATTGAATTGTAAATAAGCAAGAGGCTGTGTTACCTACTAAACTCATTTAAACAGTATCCCATTGCAAGTACACCCAATATGGTCATAGGACTTGGTGGTTTTGCACTTAGTTATATTGACTTATTATTAGTATTATGCACTATGGACTAGCTGATTCATCAAATATTAACTGAATATCTGGTCAGTACCAAGTACAATTCTAGGATCTGCAGATGTTGTGGCAGACAAAACAAAGTCGTTGCCTTCATAAAGTTTATATTCTTCTAGAGTTTTCTCTTTGGATAGTAATTTTAAAATACTTGCAAAATTTATTCTGTTCATCTTCACATGTGACCTTTGGAAAAACATTTTTAAAAGGTGGGCAGGTTTTGATCCTTCTATTCTACAGAAGACAAGATTGAACCTGGTTTTCTTCTTCCATTTGGCAGGGTCCAAGAAGGACTGAATTGTGTTAGGAAAGACGAAAGTGCTGAGTGCACGAGGGACTGTGCTCAGGTGTGTGCTCAAGTGTGCTTCCAGGTGTGCAGCCGATTATGTGCACACCTGGAGGTGTCTACACTGTGAAGAATGAAGAGCCTGAGCTGAGCTTGAAGTGGAGTCCACCTGCTGTGAAGAATTTCCTATCCCTCTCCTGTGTCATCTGCTCTCTGGCTTCTCGCTTCTGTAGGAGTCTGTGTTGAATACCAAGGAGGTTTGTGCCAGCCGGAGGTGACTTCTCCCTCTGCCACAAGGCAGCATGCAGGGTGGACCTGGGAGTGCCTGCATGGTGCACGGCGCACGTGTGGGCTTAACACAAGAGCAGAACAGTGACACATTCACTTACAAGAAAGGACATGCTTGTCACAAACAGGACACCATGCCTCTGCAGAGACTCACTGAAAAAGCGTTTATTGCAAGACATGAATCACACGTGTCCCTGGTCGGGAAGCATTTCCTCGGTGTTCAGATGCTTGTTAATCCCCCAGGAGGGAGAAGGGATGCTGTGAGGAGTGCGGAGGAGCTGCAGGCTGCCCCGGCCTCCACTTCTTGGTGTTCAGCTTCTGTGTCTCCCGATTCTTGAGGGCAGTGGGAGAGAGTATCCCTGCCAGGTCAGAAGCGCAGAGTCGACTGGGGATTTAGCTCAGTGGTTAGAGTGCTTGCCTATCAAGCGCAAGGCCCTGAGTTTGATTGCTGGCACCAAAAAAAAAAAAGGAGGTGGGGCAGAGTCCTTGCTGTGGAAAGTTGCTAGGGACAAAGACCAGGGAAGAAACTGAAGGAACTCCAGGGAAGCCCCCCGCTGAACCTGCAACTCCTTGCCTGCTCATGCTGACACTTCCCTACTTCATCCTCTACCCAGGGCATTTCACGTTTCCAACCGAGAACACTCCAGAATACCCATATGTGCAAATAAATATTTTACTTTTATGGCTCCTGATTAATTTTTCTATGGAAGCAACACTGCTACCTCCCCAGGAGGCTGTGAGAATTGTGAAAGTCATGGTGAGGAAGTATTACAAAGGGACCACATACTATGTGTCTACCTCAAGTGGTTTATTACCAGAATATTCCTGTGTGTTGAGTCAGGGCCCAGGCAGGGCTGGGTTTCCACTGCAATTCTGCACTAACAGCTCTGGATTTAAATTTCCTCACCTGAGAAATGGGTGAAGACACTTGCTGACACCTACTATATGACTGTAGGAGAGATTAAATTAATATGCTTCATGGATGCCCTAGAAGAGATTCTGTCACATGATAAGTGCTCAAGAAATGAGGGCTGACTTTAGAGACGGACAGATTGCAGATCTCTGGTTTTATCCACAGATCACATGGACCAAAGATAAATTTGTGTGGCACACGAGATATCTGTCATTTAATTAGATTATTGTAGTTTTTGGTGATAAAAGATATTCATTCCTTTATAATCCTTCATCCAACCAAACAAATTTTTCTGGGAGCGTTCAGACATGAGTTAACTTAATAGAAGAGTATTACACTAGATTTTCCCTTCCATAATTCGGAGGGAGGGCCCACGATATTAGCACCTTTTGAAGGTAAAGGAAGCGAGGGTCAAAGATGATTAGTGACAGCAACAAGAACACGGCCTGGCTAGTCGTAGCTGTCCCTTCTCCTAGCTCACAGTCTCACAGTCTATTGATGCACCAGTTAACTGCCTCCTTTACACAGCCACCTGCCACCTCATATTGTCTTATAGGTTCTTTTGGATGAGAGAAAAAATAATAATCTAATACAAAATCCTCTCTTATAAAAATTTTTAAAAGGTGCCCAACTCAGGAGCTCTCGCGATAGACCCAACCCCATAGTGAGAGCAGCAGTGTGCCAAAGGTCTGTGATTGCTAAGCAGGAAACTGATGACAATGTGCTACTAAAAGGAGCCTTTCATTGTCCATGACACCCCCATATCTCAGGTCTTGAGAAAGCGCATTCGGGAGAGACATCTGACTGGCTGAAGGGTGGACAGAAAATGAGAAAGATTAACTTTATGTTGTTCAAGCAATTCTGGATTCACTCTTTGGCTCTAGAAATAAGGACTAGCTAAGGAAATTCCTATTTAAAGAGCAGAGCTTTGCAGAGAAGACCCTTGTGATAGTACCAGAAGGATTCGGGAATGACACAGCAAGGAGGAAAGTCTGTATTATTCTAAAGGCTTTTTTTTTTTCCAGCTATCATTGGGATCTGATTAGTTCTAATTTGTTTAAAAGGGGGAGGAGTAGAAACACCCAATACCATCTGCTATATTGTTTTGTGGAAAAATACATGCAGTTAAAGGGGGAAATACTATTTGCCCAGTCTGAAGCTTTTTGTGCTCCCCCACAACTATTTGACCTGAATATATTAAATATTGCAATGTTTTGTTACATGTCCCAGGACAAAAAAAGAAAAAAAACAAGCTATCGCTTATTAGCTTTCTGTTCCTGGATCCTTCCACAGTTGATTCGATAGCGCAAAAGATAGTGGGGAAATCCAAAGGTAAAGGTTAAACTCTGTTTTATTATGTTTACAGGATTTAAAGGGTAAGTCAGGAAGTGCTTACATAACATCAAGTGAAAGTGGTGGATTAGTAACTAGAGCGGGACTTAAAAGAAGCCTTAATCCTCCGAATCTCCAGGGGTGAAAGGTCAACCTCTAACACCAGGTTGTGTAAAGAATAGGGAAGGCACAAGCTTCTGTTTCATCATGGTCTTGCTAATCCACTGAGGAAATGAGCAACCAGGGGCTTGGGGAGAGGTAAACGCCTCCTACAAGGAAAGCCACCTGTGAATTCAGCCAAGGAGGACATAATTAAAGTCAGAAGGGCCCAGCAAAGGGAAGTAGGCAGGCAAACCAGCACAGACTCCAGCTGCAGTGTCTGAAGACAGTGGCTTCCACAACCTCTGAGCAGCCGACTGTGGAGGCCCCCAACCAAAACCTGTAAATGGACGGCTGGCTCTTGCCATTCTGAAAGGCGGTCTGGTGAAGCAATGACAACCACACACACGCAGATATACGTACACATGCACACACGCGGCCGGATCAGTAACTCAGGAAGGGATTATTGACCTACTGAAAGAGTCAGCTGCCGAGAACATGGGCCCCAAAGAAATATGAATAAATCAAGCCTTCTTCCTTTGCTCCCTAGCTTGCTTGCTCTCTCTTGCTCATCCAAAATGGAGGTGGGGAGAAATTTTTCTTTCACGTGATCTTAAGATTTTAATAGATCCTCTAAAATTACAGTCAGCCTTGCCCCTTAGGATTTTAAATATTTTTGGAAGTAATTGCTTGTGATGTATCTAAATGAGTTTAGTTATCCGACCCTCTGACTGTGCGTGGATATATCCATCTCACTGTCTGTCTACTTATGGATTAGATATATGTTTAAAGCATCTTATGACTCAACAATAAATGTGAGCTCGAGTGGCACATTAACACTTTTTATGAGAAGACTAAGACCAGGGACAGCAAAATCCACAATTCAGATTCCTTCTTTCCTCTGACTCTCTCAGCAGCTGCTCTGGGGCTCAAACCATAGAATCAACTTTCAGACTGCCGGTCCCTGGCTTTGCCCGAGGAAGCTTTTCCTTAATTTCCCCATAAAGCCACAGTGTGTTACACGGGAGGTTTACAGTCCACGACTTAGTAAACATCTTTCTTCCATGCATGGACAGATCAGAACTTTGGATACAATCAATTTACAGAAGAAAGTTCCAACGCATTTCAGCACGAAGCTAAAAAAGCTTTCGGAGTAGCCGTTCCATATTTATTCTGAGCTGGCCTTTATTAAATCACTGGTGAAAAACATGGAGATTCGTCTCAGCTGTAGTTTCATCATCTTAAAACAGCAGAGGCATTTATCTTATGAAATTGCAGAAGTCGAGCCCTGTGCAGACTGATGGCTCCAAGGTGCTCTCGGCATTAGTATCTGATTGTCTCGCCTAAGGTGTTTATGACGCGTACAGCTGCTAATAGCTTATGCTGTTCATTTTTTACAGAATTTGTGGTTTAAGCATTATGCTTAGAATATCTAAAATGTTTCTTTCCTTCTTTTAAAAAATGGTTTCAAACTGTTTAATGTGAAATATGAAAAGTGCTTACTTGCATATTTTTTATTCTTTGCCACTTGTTCCCCCCTTCAGAGTCCTCAACTTTTTTACTTGATGTCTTAGAGCCTGGCTCATTCCCACCAACTATTTTCTTCATTAAGTCAAAACCAATAATCTAAACGTATTTGGAAAATGAAGAGGAAGACTGAGGATAGGCTTCCCTTGGGGTGCGGGTTTAAAAAAATAGATTGTACACAGGGTTCGGGTTCGCACTAAGGAGACGGTCTAAGCCTGCTGAATACTTTGGCTGGGGCACTGGAAATAGAATTATTCAAACACACAATGTAGCAGAACCTCGGGGGGGGGAGCAATGCCTCATTACTGCACTGACTTGTCCCTACAAAATTCAATTGTGCTCCATAACTCGATCAATTGGAACAGTTGAATTTGTTGTTAAGTGGTTTCCATAAATAATAGGCAACGTCCCTCATGTCTACTATGGCATTATCTTAGCGGAGCCAAGGAGGAAGGGCACGTGTCTTTAAAAACAAAGTTGAAATCAAAACAATGTTTGAACTGGAAATTCCATTCACAAAGGAACTCATTTGGGAGGGAGCCCCACTGAAGAAGCTGAGAAAGGAACCAGATATGATAAATGAGTATGGGGTCAACAGGTAAGGCAGAATGATTTATTTAAGAAGAAACAATTTCTAAGTTATAACCCCCAAACTTACTCTTAGAGAGAATGAGGCACCCAAAAAGGAAGTTGTGTCTAGTGTATTTATGGGACAAGAGTTGTGGGCAATTTCAGGATAATGACTGGCAAACCCAATCCAGAAACCAGGATGAAAAGGCCAGCTGAGACTCACATGCACATGGGGGATGTGAAGGGGAGATTATTTCTTCTTAACTCAAAACCTTTCAAACCATTCTCCTCATCTCCAAATTTGGAAATGAGGGCAAGCCTGAAGGGAGACAATTTGCATATTTTCATTTTGCCTAAATCCAATTGAATGGATTTGAAGAGAAAATGGCTTCATCCTATTAAATCCTCCATTTGAAGCAAATGTCAGGAAATCCCAACCAGAAAACAACGTCTCACACCAAAGAAATCTATATTCACATTTTGAGGCTGTCACAAATACAAGGAATATGCCAGACAGAACTGATAATAGAACCCAAGAAAGCAAGATGAAGTCAACTCCCCTGTCTAACCTGTGAGCCATGCATCTTTTTTCAGAGTTATACAGGTAGAGGCCAATGGGGCCAAGGCCCTAGAACAGCCTCTTGTCTGGGATTGAAACTCAGAAGTAACTCCTGTCTCTCATAAAGGCGAAGACTAGAGAAATTAGGCTATAGATTTGTGGTCCTGACTTGCACAGGGGCTGGCCTTGGGGAGCTCTCGGGTTCAAACCCTGCTCTGCCCCTAGCCACAGGCACACACCTGGGCAGGGAGTGTTACCTTGTGAATCTCTGGCTGGGAAACAGGAGCAAGATTATGGACTCTCCAGATGAGTGTTACAGGGGATTTAAAGGAATAATGCGTGCAAAGCACTTAACAAAGTGTCTAGCACAAAATAAATCTTCCATAATGACCCCTGCTATTTATCCATCAGCCTGGCAGGCCAGGCACCTTGGTCTTTGCAAGATTTGGCTTTACTAACCCAACAGGTGTCTCTAAACAACAACCTCCTTTTTTCAGGGGGGAAGTCACCAACTACATACTATAGACCTAAGTTGTCTTGTTAGTCTACTACAAACGACCCTGTAAACTGGAGCATGACTCTATTTCTTCACTTAGACTAGTTTCTACAGCTCCCAGGACTTTTCAGTCCTGCCCAGAGTCCTTGCCTCATGGTACAATAGGGTGCAGACTGGGGGACAGAGAATGGAGAGGGGTGGAGTTGACAGCTTCTCAGAGATTTAGCAAGCAGTCCACATACTAGCACAGCAAACATGTTTCAGAAAAGGAGGTTAGCAGGAGAAACACAAATACAACTCTCATTTTCATAATGCACTCTTCTTTTAAAACAACAAATTGTACAGAACTATGTAAAACATACAGGAAATAAAGACATATCCCTGTATCCTTTTTATAAGGATGTAAGCTGCATACCAGTCGGCTTTATGCAGGATCCTAAACAAGATGTTGGTTGTGTATAACCAGTATCTGGTTTCTCCTGGAAAAAAAAAACCTCAGAAGATTTTGTACATTAAACATTGCTTTAAAACTGTAAGTAATCACTTTCTTGTAATAGTTTGGACTATAGCTCTATTGCTCCCTGTATCAGCCTAGTTTCTTTTTCTTTATGGAGAGATTCAGGATAAAATTTAAATATTTTCCAAGCAAGCAACTCTAATTCCAAAACCTTGCTTTCAAACTGCTGGCAGCAATGACTATTAGAAAATTAGAGAAAGAACGAGTGATTTGCTTTTCTGTACAGATTCCAACGCAGAACTGGCGATCATTCTGTCATCCGGATTCTGGCATTAGTGAGTGGTTCGTGGGAGAAACAGTTCATTGCCTCATTCTCCTGCTATGAGTAACATCCATCTAGATTAATCAGAGAAGGAGAACTAATACTTTTTTTTTTTTTTCTCCAGGGGCTGTTCTGGGCACTTTGTGTGGATCACTGCTTTCATCTCAGAAAAGCCTTGGGGGTAGGTTCCCAAGCAACCTTTGACTTTCTTTGCACACTGGAGTATCAGTCTGCTCACACCACCAGCCTCTGATCACACCCCCAGCCAGAGCCCTAGTTCTAGTCCCAGCTCTGTCACTAACAGGTGATTTGGGAGGGATGTTTGAGCTCCTTGACTTTAACTTCCTCAACAGATGAATAAAAGACAAAAAGAATCTGACTTCTGCCCATTTGAATTCTGGACAGTTATTACTTTCAAAGAATCTTGAAGCCAACATCCCTAAAAAATAAAGTGCTTATTTCTGCCTATTAAGTCATGAGTTGGCTCTCAGGCTTGGCTATCCTGTGTGTTGGAGAAGTGCTGCCCCAGTGATTTGAGGAGTCAGGGGGCTTCGTGAAAATTAGTCTGCTGAGAGAAAAATCAAAAAAGAAGGAAAACTAAAACAGCTTGGAAAAAAACCTGCTTACCAAATTTGATTTTATCACACATGACATGACCCCAGTTACCTCAAAAAGTGTCAGGAGAATTTCAAAGTCAGATTAATTGATTCACATTTTAAAGTGGGAAAGGGGATCCTCACAAACCTGTCAGAAGCAGAGTCCTGGGAGTGAGAGGGCCCCTGAAAAGATAAAGACAGTGTCAAGAATATAAATATTTCTGCCTTTAAACTGTTGTCTGTCTTTACTGCTAATTAATTTATAGCGCTAAACATCAACTCCTCAAAGAACTAATTGGTCAATAACCCACCACAGACAGACTTCAAGCCTGAGTTCTGAGCACAAATCTCCTGATAGGATGAAATTTCACAGCCAGAATTCCCAATGTGCCCAGTGTATGTGTGGAACTGGTGCAACATCTGGGAGAGAAAAACCACAAACTTTGGAGTCAGGCAAAACCGGCTTTCTCACAACTACTTGTCTCTTCTTGGGCAACTTGCTTCCTACTTCTGCACCAAAGAGCCAGTGCCTGCATCACCAGGTTTCTGTGAAAACCAAAATCATGAAGTTATTCGTGGTTAAGTGTTTGGCACAAGTGATAGATTTTTAAATTATTAGTTTTTGTCTTCTCTGGTGTTTTGGGTGCTGGGGATCGAACTCAGGGCCTTATGCTTGTGTGGTAAGCATTATACCACTTGAGCTAAATTCCCAACCCATGTCTTCTCTTTCTTTAACAAAGCATAATATTTCAAAAAATTTTAAGAGCAGAATAAAAATACACAAGGTAGCAGCTGTTCTTTGCCTGAGTAATGTAGTTGTAAGATAGTGAGGAGTTTGAGGACTCAAGGTTCAGAAGGTCAGAGAGCCAGCCAGCCTATAAGCCCAGCATTCTAGAAGGCTAAGACAGGAAGAGTGCAGTACAAAGGCCCTCACTTCAATCCTTAGTAGCCACATGAATATGATGATGATGATGATGATGATGATGATGATGATGATGATGATAATGATGATAGAAACTCAGAAAGCCACATGCCATGGTTTGAATCTGGAATGTCCGCCAGGCTCATGCATTAAAGGTTTAGTACTCAACTTGGCGCTATCGGGAGGTAGTAGGACCCTTAAGAAGTGAAAACTATTGGGAAGTCTTCTAGTTATTGGAGGGTACACTCTCTTAGGGGACTGGAATCCCATTTCTTCTTTCATATCAGATCATGAAGTGTGTGGGGTTCTCAAACCAAGTGCTCTGGCCATGGTGTGCTGCCTTGCCACAGGCCCAAAAAGGGGCTGGACAAGGGGCAAAACAAGGAGGCTGGAACCTCCAAAACAGTGAGCCAAATAAACCGCTCTGCTTATATGTTGATTATCTTCAGGAAAGCTGACTAACACACCACGTTCTTCCTAAAATGGGGCCAAAATATAGCTGACCCCCTTTTATCAAAATCATATCTACACTGTTGTCGAAGTCTGTTTTTATTCTTTCAACGTATTGTTCACCTGAGCTGTTAAAAAAATAGGGTTTAAAAAATAGGGTTTATATGTTCATAATGGCCTAGGAGGAAAATTTTAAACAAGAAGCTTTATAGCTCCTAAAGTATGTCTCCTCTCCTGTACCACACCCTCATAGTGAGAACAATAATTTACTCATAAAGATTGATAGCTGGCATTTGTATGGAAGTTATTCAAGTATTGCATGAGAATTAAAATAAGATTACCTTCTCACCAAAGGAGTTAGTAATCACCCCAGGCTAAGGCTGAGGCAGAGTTCAGAGGAATCTGGGTTCTGAGGATCTTTACTTCTCTATGAAATTAGTGACTTCCTTGCACATTAAGTGAATTACATGCAACCATAAATACCTATTTTCAAAACACAGCCCTGCCTGGCCAGGTCTAAAAATAGATCTTTCCTTTCAAAAAGTCACCCTATTTTGACCATTTTTGTCTGTTGTCATTGTCAGAAACATTTCACCAAAGTCCTGATTGCTTTTTCCAGCCAACAACATGCCCAGGGATGGTGCTGTTTCACAGCAGCAGCCCCTGGGGCTGGACAGCTCATACACCAGTCAGAGAAGGGGCGGGAGGAAAAGAGCCTGCGCGCCTGTGTGTGTGTGTGTGTGTGTGTGTGTGTGTGTGTGTGTGCGCGCACCCGCGTGCTGTGAGGAGTAAGAGAAAAAGGAAGAAACGCACAAATGGTGATCCTGCCCTCCTCAAAGCCTCAAAGCCTCTCATTTCCAAGAGAGGCTGTGTTTTCCAGACTCCACTGTCCTCCCAGTCTGTAATGCAACACTGAACTTGCCAGTGCTCACTAGGGGTCTGCCCCATCCTATCCACCATCAGTCCGGCCATCTGGCCACCTCCTCCTATCCTAACCATGTTCTTATCCATTGTCTACATACATAGTTCACATGAACATCTCACATACGTGATAATCAAATGCTTGTATCAAGGAATATTTGTAGAAACTCACCTACACATACCACTTAACATGTTACATATACATGTTCAGTATCTTCTAAATCAACAAAATTAGGAAGGAAAAAAGAAGTGCTCTGTTATAGATAATGCAGTAGGGTATATAAATAAAATCCAGAAATCATTGCCTATTTCTAGGACAATAAGTCATACAGATATGTTAAAGTGCACGTGTCATACAATTTACAATTGCACTGTTTTTCCAGGATAATTCATTTGTTCATAGAAATTTTTAAGAAGGGAAGAGAAAAAAGTCATCCATAAATTAAGATTTAGAGAAAGCAACTATTAACATTTAATACATTTGATCCTAGTCTTCATATTTGACACTAATAACCGATCTGAGCGTTTATAAAATCTTGTCATTTTTTCACTAAGAACAAGACAAAACATTTTTTCTTGTTATAAGATCTTTGTAAACCTGATTTAAAATGATTATCAATAATTACATGCAGTGGAATATCATACCCACATAGTCATTTTCTTCATGCTAGATATGTAATTCCTTCCTAATAGAAAAAGAATGTCCTTTGCTCATAGTTCTTTTATTTTCTTGTTGTTTTTTGTTTTTGTATGTCTACCTAAGACACTTTTTCCTCAGCAATCACGCCGTTTTTCTCACCCTCTTTAGGACATGTTTCCATGGTTTATTAAATTAATGCACACTGTTTTTTGAGCAGCCACCATGACCCTGAGCTGGGCAAGAGATGAACAGCAGGACTTCATGCTGGCCATTCCTGAGGTGGCTTGGTGCCTCTAGAGTTGCTGGGCTCCACAGGCAAACCAGACGCTGCACCATCTTGTCTGGGCCTTCCAGGACACTGCAGGCCTAAGAGCATCCTGGTATTCTTCTTCCGATCTCTTTGCAGCAGTAGGACAAGGCACTCCGTGTGCACACAGCACACTGTGAGTATGAATGCAGGGCGTTTATAAGGATCAACCTCTCTGTTGTGTGTTCTCTAGCTTGGCATTTTCCCCTTCACACCACATTTACTGAGAATTCACTGAATTTCAGACTCTCTGCTAGGTCCTCTGGGGGAGAACAAAGAATTAGTTCACAAGATCTTTGTTCTAGTCCCTCATCTAGGAGGACAGATCAGCCATGTCCAATTATTTGAGACAGACATCATCAAACAATCATGATAATAAATAGAAGGCATCGTTTGTTAGCTACTTCCTGTGAAAACTTCAGAACTTTGCATGGGTGTCTTACTTTACACGGCCCCTTCAGGGTGAATATTTTTATCCCCTTTTCCAGGTGGTAAAGCTGAGACCCAGGCTCTCAGGAGCAGCACACACAAACAACCAAGGAGCGCAGGGGCAAGAAACACCATTAGGAACTGAAGGATGCGGTCTCACAGATAAATGCTACATGTGCAGGCAATCAGAGGCTTCCCAGTTCCCGGAAACCTTGAGTTAGAAGGTAAAGACCTCCTAGGTAGGAGAAGCCTTACAGGAATATCCTTAGAATTGGAAACCTCCCAGGCATTTTATAACTGTGTGACTGCACCTGTAGTAGGCACTAATGTGTCTACTGATGAAGCGCCAAGGTAGGTATGGCAGAACGGGGGAGGAGAAGATGGCCAGGGATGTTTGAATATCTACTGCAAACCAGAGACTTTACTATGTTTGCTCGCTTAGCCTGTCACACCCCCATGCAGTGAGTATTTTCTATGGTTTGGATACAGTGTGAATGTGCCCTCCACCCCCGCAGATTGGTATGATGGAAGCTTGGTCCCAAGGGTAGCAGTGCTAAGGCGGTGGAACCTTTCAGAGGTGAAACCTTATGGAAGGTGATTTGCTCATGGGGAGTGCTGCCCAGTGGGATCCCAGTTATTTGCTCCACTAGTGAGTTATTTAAGAACTCCCCTGAGTCCCGCTGGCTTCCTGTCTCATTGTGTGACCACCCCCCCTTCTCTCTCTCCCTCTCTCTCTCTCTCACTCATGCCTCCACCATGATGCCATCTTCCCTGTTGTGATATAGCCCTGGGGCCCCCTCATCAGAGGCTGAATTGGTGACGCTGCCCTATTTAAACTTTCAGCCTCCAAAACTGTGATCTAAATAAATCTCTTTTCTTTATATAGCACCCGGCCTCAGAGAGTAGCAGAAATACACTAATATAACATCATTAGCTCCACTTTAAGGGTAAACAAACTGACATTACTACAGTAGTAAATGGTCAACTGTGAATACAAACACAGTCCTTACCTGGCAAGACAGCAGGGTAGTGAGGAGCACAGATGTGAACCCCCTCGTTCTGCCTGGTAATTGTGAGATCTTGCTTGGACCAGTCCTTTTATTTCCTCGGTCTCTTCACCAAAGAAATGGCCATGATAGTGATATTTCCACTTCAGGACATTGTAAAAACTAAATGAATGTGGTAACTTAGTGCTAAGGGTAGCAAAAGTGTCTGCTATGTCCTGATTCTTCCTATGGACTAGGCATCTCTCTCACTTGCCTTGACACCTAGCATGTCTTACGTCCTTAGCCATAGTAGGGCCATCTCTTCCTTCCCTAGCTGCTTATGAGACTCATGCAGGGTCAAGCACTTCGATTCTGCAAATACTTTACTGTTCATGCTGTTGACATACTCTTGGTTGCACTCAATATCTGGGTCTTTTCTCCCTTAAGTTCTTTTGAGCTCTTGGAAATTGGTAGAAAGTCAAGTATTTTTCTTACGCCCCAGATCATACTACTCCAGCAGTCCAATATCTCACACGTACCCCATGAAGTCAAGCTTATGGATTAGCTTCTGTTTCCCAAGGTCTTTGGTGCAGAGCAGACTCAGAAAATAAGGTACAGAAAGAGTAGGGGACCTCTTCCCTCATTTCTCAATCAAGTCTCAAGATTTAGGAGGGCCTTGGGGTGGGCTGGGGCTGACGGGACGAAAGCTGGCTGAGAGGCTGAGTGTCTGGGCCTTGCCGAAGAAGGAAGGAGGTCTGAGTCAGATCACCCAGAGGGGATGCCGCCAACAGGAGGCTCCTCTCAGAGGCCCACAGAGGGACAGGTGATGGCAAAACAAGCTTCTGCCCAGGGCAGCACAGCCGGAACCAGGTGGCGTGAAGAGACAACTGCGTGTCACCAGCACAGGCCAGGACTCCACCCGCTCCTGGCTGCGCTGGGCCTGCCTCCAACCATTGTGATTTCCAGCCTTAGTCTGGGGAACTTGAGCTCCTAGTTGCTGGTTTAATTTATGAACCTATTCACTGCTTCCCAGAGGATTGTATGTTTGCCTGTGTGTGCTTCATTTCAATATATCTACCACTTCTGCTTTTTTATTTTTAACTTTTTTTCTGACTTTCTCTCATTATTGCCTCCTACCTACTTTGCTTGGGATTGAATGCATGCAGACATTTTGTATTGTTGTTATTTTGAAATACTTGACTTGGAGTTTTGTCATCAACAATACCTCAAGAAAGTATTTGCGTAGTACCTACTATGTGCCAAGATTTTAACAGCAATTTGTACATATTAATTAGAGTTTCCCCTAATATCCATTGGGGTGTTGATTCCAGGGCCTCCTGAAGATACCAAAATTTATGGAGGCCGAAGTCCCTTATACAAAACTGCCCAGTGTTTGCGTGCAGCCTGTACCCACCCTCCTCCACACTCGAAGTCATCTCCAGGTGCCTAAGACAATGCAAATGCTGTGTAAATAGTTGTTCCCCTGTATTGTTTAGGGAAGAATGATGAGAAAAAAGTGACTGTACATGTTCAATACGGACACAGTCACCACAGACCTAGCTACATAGTAAACAAGCCAAGTTTGGGTGAACCCAGGATGCAAACCCTGTGAATAGAGAGAGTGTTCTAAGTAAGTTCTCACAATTACATGAGGCTTATAAGGGCCATTGTTAATATCACTTTCTAGATGAATAAACTGGGGCACAACAGATTGAATAACTGGACAGACTCATGCAAACAGTGAATGGCTGGGTCTGGATTTGAATCGGATTCACTTAGAATCCACCTTTAATTCATTACCTGTGACACCAACCGATAAGGGTAGTAGCGACCATCACTTGTGGGCATACCGTGTGCCTGGCCCTTGCTAAGTGTTTTGCATTGATTGCCTAATTTAATCCTAAATGGTCAACTTATTGTCCCAGCTCACAGGTGAGGAAGCCAGAGTGGGGGATTCGAATCCTGACTCTGCTTCTTGGCGGCAGACTGGGGTCTGATCCAGGAGGACAGAGGCTGCGCCTATCACCATCTGACAGTTCATCTGCATTTTCTTCAATTGTTTTGAAGCACAGACTTTGAAACTATGAATTTACTTGGCTCATTTTAAAGGAGCAATGTAAAATTCCAAAGCAAGAAAGAAGAAAACGCAGGTTAAATTCTCTCAAATGTGGAGGACAATAAGATCTTGCCATGCAGTTCTGGTAGGAGAATTAAAACAAGGACCATGGCCTGTCTCCTGTCGCACAAGCCTGGGGCCCGCAGCACTCATTAATAGAGAGCTCAGGTTTCCAGGTTCTAGGCTTTCTGAAGAGTTGGAACTGTACCCACCAGGTCTGACGGAATTTTAATGGCTCTTTTCTGTTTGGATGTCCACACCCGGAGACTTCCAGGTTATAGGTGTGTGTCTTGTAAATCAAGGGATGAAAAAATAAGGATTGCTAAAGACCAGGCTCACCCTCCAGGGAAGCCCATCAGCTCCGGAATGGGGACCCTCCCTGAGGTTAGATGGCTCATCATGGGGGATGCTTTAAGGAATTAACTCCTACGCAACTAGAGGTGACAAAGCTGAAAACTATCATTGCTAAGCCATATCGTAGCTCTAAGTGTCACATGGGAAGTGCCACAGTAGTAGCCTTACTGACCCTCTTCCACCACCATAAGGAAAAGGAAAAAAAAAGGAAAGGAAAATTAGTGTGTCTTGCTTACCTACCAAGGACATGTCATTTCATTCAGTAACTTTAACAAT
>PVJO010010538.1:0-63932 GCA_004026905.1 Hystrix cristata
AGCCCTGGAGCTTTTAACCTAAAATTCCAGTAACAAGAAGATGGTGAGTGTCTCTTCCAGTTCTGAAGATCCCTTCGGCTATAAGAGGAAGATTTTTTAACATTCCCCTTCCCTTTGGTGGGGTCTCTGTCTGAGGATCATGGGAAGACTCTAGAAGTAACCCTTGGGCCAATTAGGTGGTGCATGCCTGTAATCGTAGCATGTGGCCGGCTGAGGCAGGAGGATTGCTGCAAGTTCGAGGCCAACCTGGGCTACATAGTGAGTTCAAGGCCAGCCTGAGCTACATAGTGAGACCCCGTCTCAAAAAAACCTTAAAAAAAAGGAAATTTGAAGCACCTAGGACCAGCCAGATGCAAGAAAAAAATCTCTAACAGGGATACAGTACCTGCCCAAGACGCCCTCTGAGGCTAAAGCAGGAGCCGCCAAGAATGTCATTAACACTGTGAAAAGGCCCTGGAGCTGCAGACTAATGGCTGTGGGAGTTTGTTGCTTGCTGTGGCCCTCACAGGAGTGTGAGACTAACTCTGGCTGGAGTGACAACCATGGAAGGCCTCCTGGAGGAAGTGTCAGCGGACACAGGCCCTGTAGGCAGTAAAGGAGAGGGAGGGGCGGAGAGGACCTGCTCTCAGGAGCTGAGTGAACAGAGGTCTGTTCCCTCTGGCGCTCTGGTGCCTCCTCTCAGGATGGGGAGGGGAGATTATGAGGTCCCCTTCCTCTGTGGTCCCCTTCCCTTAGTTCAGCACAGAAGGAGCTGGAACGTGCTCTGTTTAACCTGGACTTGCAGGTGAAGCAACAGCAAGCTGGTGTGGGTGAATTGTGAGAAGTGAGTTTGGAAAGAAGGCTGCATATGTTGACTGCAATTATCTCAGGGTGCCAGAGTTTAGGGCTTGAGGCTACGATTACTTACATACTCCTGTATCTTGTTTTATATTGGTGAAGTGTTTATAATTAACACATGTTGTTCATGGGATCGTTAAAAAGTTCTTTGTATAAAAGAAGAAAAGCTGTGTGTGTGTGTGTGTGTGTGTGTGTGTGTGTGTGTGCGCGCGCGCGTTTTGTGGTGCTGGGGATTGAAGCCAGGGCAGCACATATCCTGGGCAAGCACTCTACCACTAAGCTACTTCCCCAGACCACTATTTGTTATTTCATGTTTAAAACAATGCGAGCTTTCAGAAAAGTTGCAAAAATGTTTAAAGAGGGGCTGCGGATTTAGCTCAGTGTTTAGAGGGCTTGCCTTACAGGCATTAGGCCCTGAGTTCAATCACCAGCCAAAAAAAAAAAAAAAAAAGTTTAAGGAAGTCCACTATATTCTTTTTTTGTTTGTTTGTTTTTGTTTTTGTTTTTGTTTTTGTGGTGCCGGGGATCGAACTCAGGCCCTTGTGCTTGCAAGGCAAGCACTCTAATCACTGAGCTAAATCCCCAGCCCCCCACTATATTCTTTTCACATATTCATTTATTGACTTTCTGGCACATTTGTGTATATCTCCATTATGTATATACAAATTTTTGTGTGTGTGTGGTCCTGGGGATTGAATGCCAGGTCTTTGCACTGAGCTACATTCCTAGCCCTTTTTATTGTTATTTTGAGACAGGGTCTTGCTAAGTTGCCTAGGCTAGGCTTGAACTTGTGATCCTCCTGCCTTAGCTTCCCAAAATGCTGGGATTATAAGCATGTGCCACCATACCAAGCCATACACAATTTTTTTGGGGGGAGGTGCTGGGAATCAAACTCAAGGCCCTTACACTTGCTAGGCAAGTGCTCTACCACTTGAGCTAAATCCCCAACCCCACATGCACTTTTTAAAAAATTAATTTTGTCAGAAAAAAATTGATTTTGCCAGGCATGATTGTGCACAGCTGTAATTCCAGCATTTGGGGGGCTGATGCAGGAGGATTGCCAAGAGTTTAAGGGCAGCCTAGGCTACATAGTGAGTTCAAGGCCAGCCTTAACTACATATTGAGACCCTATCTCAAAAAAAATTTTTTTATTGATGTATACACACATTTTAAAAAAGTCATTTGAGGGCTGGGGATTTAGCTCAGTGATTAGAGTGCTTGCCTTGTAAGCACAAGGGCCTGAGTTCGATCCCCGGCACCACCAAAAAAAACAAACAAACAAACAAAAAAAAAGTCATTTGAGAGTAAATTGCAGATACCATACCCTTTGCTCCTAATTATTTCAGTGTTTTTTCATAGGGACAAGGGAAGTCTATTATTCTGAGGATGCAGAAGAAAAAAATCAATATTTTTCCTATTCTCTCATTCAACAATCAACACAGAATGCTTCCGTGATCCTAGATGTGTGTGGGTTTTCTCCCACACACCAATTTTTTTTTCCAGTACTGGGGATTGAACCCAGGGCCTTCACACAGGGTTACATCCTAGCCCTTTTTGAATTTTCAGACTGGGTTTTGCTAAGTCACTAAGTTGCCCAGGCTGGCTTCGAAAATGAGATCCTCCTGCCTCAGCCTCCCAGAGTGCTAGGACTACAGGCATGCACCCTGTCTAGCTAAAAGACCAAATAGTTCTTACAGTATCGCACTTACATAACCACAACAGCAATAAAAATAAATGTATTTAATAGTGATACAATCTATCATCTAACACGCAGTCAAATTTTGGCAAGTACTTCAATATTGTCGTTTATAACGTCCCCACCCCCATGCAGGATCCAATTCAGGGGTATGTATTGCACTTAGTTGTCATGTGTTTTCCATCTTTGTTTATTCTGTGGAGCTGGGATCGAATCCAGGGCCTTGCACATGCTAGGAAAGCTCTCTACCACTGAACTACTCCCCGCCTCATACTTCATCTCCTGTAATCGGCAACAGTTCTTCAGCTTTCGCTGCTACACAGACGAGGTAGAAGGGTTTGGCTTTCTCCTATGTTTCCTCACAACTGATTTTATGCATTGCTGAGTGGACAGTGACCCTGTTTCCTTTTCAGTGACTGATGTCAGTCTGTCCTGTCATTAATGTTAACGCGGATCACCTGGTTAAAGTGTCGTCTGCAGGGTTTCTCTACTATACTTACTATTTTTCGTTTTTATTATCAAGTGATTTGTGGCTATTTAAGTAGGAGCATTCAGATATCCTTTCAATTTCATGGGATTAAAAAAAAGGAAAAAAGGGAGGGGGGACACTTTCAGGAAATGGATCCTTGTTTTGTGCAGAAGAGATCCAGAAACCAGCCTCTGGCAGCGACCTTTGTCAATCAAGTTTTGAGAACGGGAACGTAACCTTTCCGGAAGGGTGTGGCCAGTCGGGCGAAAGGCCTATCGGGAGTAGTAGTCTCCTGGAGAGCCGGCTAAACACCGCCCAGCGGTTGCCGCTAGAAAGAGTCGGGAGACAAGAGAGTAGGCGGAGAGGAGGGCGGGGGCACCTCGGGCGCGGTGCACTATGGGACTGGGAGTTCTCGGCGCGCTCCTTGCCGCGCCTTGCCGCGCCTGCGCGGGGGAGCTGGACTTCTTTACCCGATGAACCGCGCGCGCCGGCCTGAGGGACGCCGGCTTGGGCTCCAACAAATCAAATCGAGAGAAAGAAACTGCCGGCTTTCAAAATCCTCCTCCTCCGCCATCATCCGCCGCCGTGCCGAGAGCAGGTGGTGTAGGAGATACGAGTGACGAGGGACCCCGGGAGCGCGGACAGACAGGCGGGCTGGGCCCCCGCGCCGCTGGACCCGGGGCAGCGACGCGGCCGCACCTGACCTGACTCTAGATCGGCGTCCGTCCTGCCCGGCCGACGCGCGCGGTCGGGTCGCCCCACGCGGTGGCGCCGCCTGTTCACGGTAGGGCCGGGGTCCGCGTCCTCTCCCCGTCACCTGCCGTGGCGAGCGGCTGGGACGGACGGCGAGGGTGTGTTGCGCTGGGCCTCGCTGCGCGCCCCTCTGCCTCTCCCACGCGCCTTCGACGGCCGAGCGCGGGGCGGGCGCGGGGGAGCGGCGTGCGGGGCCTCCCCGGTCCTTTTACAAGTGGGGCAACTGAGGCTTAGAGAGGGAGTTTGACCCACCCACGCCGCCCAGCCCGCAGCGGCCAGCAGGGGCGTCTCGCGGTAGGAGTCGGTGTCACCTGGAGGCGGTGCGAGTCTTCAGGGAACGGGCGCGGGTCCTTCCCCCCGCCGCTGTCCTGAGCTGCCTCGGTTCACGCGTGGTAGCTCCACCACCACCGCCGCCTCCCCGTCGGCCCACGTCCGCTGGGGCCCGCCTGGCACAGTCGCTGCCCCGTAGAGCCTCGTGAGTCACTGTTGACGCTTCCCTGGATCGATGGATGTGCACCAAAGGACGTCTCCCATGCGGCCGCCCCGAGGGAGAGGACTCTCCTGTGTTAACCATTTGTTTTTGTTTTGTCGCCGGCTCTTGGCTTACCTTGGACAAATCAATTCATCTCTCTGTTTTGACCTAGTATGTAAAGTGAATGGGAGAGGGGGTGTGTGTGCGCTCACGTTTATGTCTCATGGGACTGAGAAATTTTGTGTCCCTGTTCTATCTGGATTCCCATCACCATTTTTTCTAGCCTCAGATTGTCCCATCTCAGAAGTGCAAGAGGTGATTTGGTTCCTGATTAATTTTTTTCAGGTTAATTTTTAATTCACTTTTATCCTGCTTTCTTTGAGCCCCTTCTAAGCCCAGCCCTTATGCAGCAGGTAGTGATCCTGTAGAGACATAGATCAGAGCATATGTCTCCTTTGCTAGAAACCCCCAGGTGTTCTCTTTGGCATTCAGAGTGAAAACTAGGGTTCTTAAAATGGCCTTTGTGCCTAGGGCCCCCTGTTAATTCTTTCTCATCCCCTCCATTCTCCCTCCCTCTCTAGGCTCCCACTGGCCTCTTTGCTCTTCTTCCTTTCTTCTCTTTCCCTGGAAACCTGTGCATATTCTATACCCTTTGTAGAAATGTTCTTCCAGGTGTTTGCCAGGCCCAATACTTGATAACATTTATGTTTTTTTGTTTTGTTTTGTTTTGTTGGGGGGGGTCAGTGGGGATCGAACTTAGTGCCTTGCTCTGCCACTGAGCTAAATCCACAAGCCCAGTGTTTAGGGTTTTTTTTTTTTTTTTTTTTTTTTTTTTTTTTTTTTTTTTTTTGGGTGCTGGGGATCGAACTTAGGGCCTTGCACTTGCTAGGCTAGTGCTCTACCACTTGAGCTAAATCCCCAACCCCCCGTCACTCAACATAATAATTTTTTTTTTTTTTTTTAATGGTACAGTCCTGGAGATTGAATTTAGGGTTCCCACAAGAATCAGGGGCTGAGGATTTAGCTCAGTGGTTAGAGTGCTTGCCTTGCAAGCACAAGGCCCCGAGTTTGAGGCCTGGCACCAAAAAAATGAAAAATGAATTTAGGGCCATCACACTGAGCCACATCCCCAGCCCTATTTTGAAACAGGATTTTGCTAAGTTGTCTAAACTAGGCTAGTACTTGCAGTCCTTCTGACTCAGCATCCTGGGATTATATACACACGCCACTACGCCCAGCTATAACATACTAAATATTTTGTTTAGAGCATGTACTTCAAGAAGACAGAATTTTTGTTTCATTTACTGCTGTTTTCCTGGTGCTTGGAACAATGTCCAGTTCCTAGGTATAATAAATGTTTTGTTGGATGAACACCAGATGCCTTTCCCAGAAGAATATTTAAGGCTTATTGATAAGGACACACAGGAATAAACAAGCTAGGGTGATAATTGGTAAGAATAGGAGAAGGGGTGAGAAGCTGGCTATTTGAGCCCAAAAAGAGCTTGAGGGGTGTAGGAAGATGAAGGGTTATCACAACTCTGACTCAAGATGCCTCTCAGTGGCACCCCCAGCTTTGTTCCCCCTGTCACTCTTCCTTGGTCTTCTCTGATTGTCAGGTGCTGAGTTCCAGGCAGGAAGCAGCAATATTGTTGGAACATACTCAGTGATAACCTTGGTTGTTGAACTCACTTCGTTCCAGATTGGTGTTCCAACACTGAAAAGTTTGAGAACTGAACATGTTTTTCCCACAAGAAATAGTAGAGGCCTCTAAATAACACTTACAAATTCATTTTTCCAGGCCTTTAATTTTACAGTGATTTCTTTAACTCTATTGTGGTTTTCAGTTTTCCTCTTAACTTTACTGCTTGTGTCACTAACTTTGGAGCCCTGCTTATGATATTTTATGCAAATAAAGTGCAAAAAACCCCCCCAAAATCCTCAGTTTTAATACACTAATCCAAACATAGTATGTCGTCTGGGCGAGAGCGGCGTTTAGATTGAAATGTCGTCCCTTTGTGTCCTTGGTGAGACACGACATGTGATTCGCTCTTGGCCAATATAGGCTTTTTCAAATTGGATTTTCTGTTTGGCTATCAAGCCAAGTTATGGACACTGAGTAGGTTTTTTTCTTTGTACTCTACTCTTCGAGTAGTGGAAAGTTTGAGGAGCCATTAGATAACCGAGGTACCACTATAGTGTATTGTCATCATCAGCTTGCTGATATTGAACTGAAACCCTAAAGTGATGTCTTTTTTTTTAATCTTTTAAATTTATTTGTTCAGTACTGATTCAGTATGATGTATTAAACAAAATTCTTATCTTTAGCAAAGAGTTACAGCAACCAAGATTCAGTGTATGTAATGCTCTAGAAGTAACTGAAGGCATTTAGAAGTGTTTTCAAGAAAAATGAAGGGGCAGTATTTATAAAATACACATTATCGGTGCTAAACAAATCATATAGAGTCTCTTACACTAATGCCAACTTCTCCAATGTGGAAAGTACTAGAAAAAACACAAAGCTTATTTAAGTACCACATCCTATGATCAGCTCAACTGTGATCCAAAATTAATTTGAAAGCACATTTTTTTCTTTATTTGTTAACAGTAGCAGAATCTCTGAAAAGCCTTAAGGCCTATAATAACAAAGAAATGCTGTTAAATCTAGCAGTTATTTCTATAGGAAGCAGGATACTGGGGCAAGTAGGCAAGCGAAAGAAAGCAAGATGCCTTTTTGTATGTTAGTGAATTGGTGGCTGATGGGCAGCCGCTATGTGGCTTCAGGATGGGAACTGGTCACCAAAAAGATTCTGGCAGCAGCGGGACTTTCAGCCCCACACCCCAACCACTGGAAGGGGACTGAAGGTTAAATTGATCACCAGTAGCCATTGATTTAACCAGTCATATCTATGTAAGAAAGCCTTCCTAAAACCCCAAAAGATGAATTTCAGAGTTTCAGGATAGCTGAACATGCATAGGTTGTTGGAGGTTGCAGGCCCAGCAGAGGATGTGGAAGCTCCCAGCCCTTTCTCAGACTCTTTACCCTATTCATCTTTTTGTGTGGCTGCTCATTTGTATTCTTTGAAATATCTTTTCTGTGACAGTAAACAGTAAGTCTATTTCCCCAAATTCTGTGAGCTACTCCAGCAGATTAATTGAAACCAAGGAAGGGGTTATGGGAGTGCTTCATTGTCCTGAGTGCTGTTACAGGCTGGAGCCACAGTTTATAACCAGTCAGTGGGATGTGCAGGTAAACCAACCTGAGGTTTGCATTAGCATTGGAAGTGGGGCTCAATCTTGTGGGACTGAACCCTCAACCTGTGGGATCTGACACTGTTCAGGTAGATAGTGTCAGAATGAGTACTGAATTAGAAGACACTGGTGATGTCCATTGTAAAGTGGCTTGCTTGGTTCGGTATGCAGGGAAGAACTTGTGTACATCTGCCATCAGAAGTGTGTTACAAGAATGTATTGAAGAAATTGAGTTTGTTTTTCCATATTCCAGCCTATTGTGATGGTGGCTGTTGTGATGTAGAGACTTCTGGTCTCCTAGGAACCCCTGAGGGGACACCAAGGCCTGCCCAGTCTCTTGAGTTAATAACAGATGTGCAGTGGGCTGAGCCCTGTGCCCCAGCCCAAGAGTCATGCCAACGGGGGCAGCAGGGCAATCCCTGGGATGGATGACCTAGATCCCTTAGCCATATTTGTCCTGTTTGAGGAATGCGGCCCTCAAACAGAGAGCAGCCAAGATGATAAGGCAGGTGTGTGACTAGGGGAGACTCACCGGAGCCATTGGTCTGGGACTTGACCTGCCACTCCTGGGGGCCTAGGAAGTGGGCATTTGGTGTGATTTGGCTAGATGCCATCACTGGGGCAGTTTGACAGAATAGGTCTTACAGTGAGCCCATAACTCTTCAGGGGCTAAAACATGATTTCACTGCTTTTTTGCTACCTCCGCCACCTCTCTCTCAAACCGTTCCTTCACTAATGCTGTTTTCAGTTTTCCCAGTGATTTAGCTCTTGGGTTCTCCACGGCAAGGCAGTGGGGCCAGCCCTCAAGATGGCTGATATTGTACTCTGACCCTCCCCAACCAGAGGCCTCAGGAGATTCCTTTTTTTTGAGGGGAGGGTGTGTGCTGGGGATCGAACTCAGGGCCTAGGGCTTGCTAGGGAAGTGCTGTACCACTGAGCTAAATCTCCAACCCCTGAGATTCCTTTCTTTTTTTTCCTTTTTTTTCTTTTTGGTGCTGGGGATGGAACTCAGGGCCTTGTGCTTATAAGGCAAGCACTCTAACCACTGCACTAAATCTCCCCTGAGATTCCTTTCTTAATGCAATTTTGGTCTCCTCAGTTTGCAGGTCTCCAGGGGAGCCCACCCGTGTGGCCAGCATGGCCTCTGAAGACATCACCAAGCTTGCAGAGACCCTGGCCAAAACCCAGGTGGCGGGGGGACAGCTGAGTTTCAAGGGCAAGAGCCTCAAACTGAACACTGCAGAAGATGGTGAGTTCCTGGATTTGTCATGCAAGGGAGGAGAGGGAGGGAATGCATGGATGCCAGCTGGTTGTACAGGTTCTTTGTGCAACATTGTCTCTAATTATTTGTCCTGGCAGCTCTGGGAGGTCAGATGTCTTTGGAAGTATTCTAACAATGACACTTAAAGGCTGTGTGCCCAGGGCTAGGGCTGTAGCCCATCGGTGGAGCATTTGCCTGCACGTTGGCTGTGGGCACCCTTTTCTCATTGCTCCTTTATCTCTCAAGAGGGAATGGGGGCTCACAAGGGGACACAGTTAGTGGCAGCCCTGAGATTCAGCTCTTCCCACCCCTACCTTCGCCCTGTCACCCCAGGTAAGACCTGACTATGTTGCTTTCCTCAGAGCTGAGGCCCTGGCAGAGTTGCATTAAAACAGTCTGGGCCCTCATGGGAGCTTCTGGGTTCTGGTCCCTGGAACCAGGTGCCCCAAGGAGGGGCATAGAGGCTGCTGAGTGTGAACCAGGATGCAGGCACTGTCTTTCCACCCCTGCCCATGGGTCGGCTGGCACTGGCCAACCCTGAGTCCCCTGGTGGCTAGAAGTGAAGACACCTATAGCAGTATTGGTGCGGCCTCTTACGGTTCAGGCTTAACCAGAGAAACTGGTCTGGATTTGCCTGGTCATCACTGTGCAGGTAGCCTTAACACCCCACACCCCAGGCCAGAGACTGCTTAAGTCCTTGGGGTACTAGGAGTGTGTTCATGCGTATTCCTGACAGTTCTATAAGACCTTGAAACTTAAGAGTTCTTCCTGTCATCTCTGAAGGATGCAGATGGGAATGTTACTGTTTTATAAATGAGGAGAAGAGAATTAGGAGACTTAAATCACTTGTCCAGGGTCACATGTCTGGAAAATGACAGCCGGATTTTATCAGAGATCTAGCTTAATCCTTGTTCCTGTGCTTCTGAGTGGACATTTAGTTCAGTAAACTATTAAATGCCACTTACTGAACACTGTGTCTGGCAGGGTGTTAAGTGTCATACAAATAGTATCTCAGTTGATCTTTACAAAATCCCTTGAGACAAGCTTTATCCCCATTTTGTTGATTGAGAAACTGAGGCTCAAGGGAGTAATGACTGACCTAAGGGTCCATCTACAAGTGCTAGAGCTGGCATTAGAACTCAGGTTTGGCCTTACAGTCTGTGTGAGTGACTTCTCCACCACCACAGCTGTACTTGGTGTCTCCCATTTTGTAGGACCCCCATTCCCCATATGCCCAGCTCATAGCCCTGGGCTCTAAGAAGCTCCTAGTCCTGGGCAGTAAGGCGAGAGGGGCATCCCTTTTCACCTAGGGGGTTCAGGATGTCTCCAAAGAAGAGCTGGTATTTAATTTGTCCTTGAAGGATGATTTGAGGGAAAGAGGGCACTGCAGGCAAAGAGAACTGCAGAGGTTGAGACCTGGAGGTTGGGCTCTTTTAGGAGGGAGGAAATCTGAACTCCATGAGGGTCGGGGGCTGGGGAGCCTGGAGGACTAAGTGAGCTTGGAGTGAGTAGTGTGAAAGGCCACAGAGCTAGTGACCATGCCATTTAAAAGCCGAAGAAAGGCCTTCCTGCTTTGCCTGCCAGAGTAACAAGCCTCCCAGACTTGTTAACCCATGAGCTGAGCTGGTAGAGGCAGTAAGGAGGAAACTCTAATCAGTTTTTCAGAGATGAAGGGGGCCCATCCCTGACCTATTTCGTGGGGAAATGGTTTTTCAATTATGTGCACCTGTGCTTGGTTTGGGACTGCACCTCCCCCCACAGGCAGGTGAACCTGGGACCCCACCCCTGTTGACCCTGCTCTCCTATTTTGGTGCATTTCCTTCCAGGTTTGGTCTGTTTTTATGACTGTCCCCAGGGCTGACCTTGTGCAGAGCACTGTAGCGAGAAACTAGGCACTGATGTCATCCATGCAGCACAAGCTCTGTGCTCTTAAGGACTGTGCGCATCCCCTTGAGCAGGCATCCTCTCTTATTGGCCTGGTGGTGCCTGGATGTTAGACCAGGTGCCCTTTGGAGTGAGGTTCGCAAAGGGCAGAGAGGTTACCCTAGCTATTGTCCTGGGGACTGGCATTGAGGAGGTCTAGTCCATGGAAGCCTGGAGCTGCAGCTCCAAAGTAGTTACCCAAGTAATTATGGGGGGGGGGGGTTTAAGAGGCTTCTTTGTGGGAATTCCATGGGAATGAGCGCACAGCTTCAGTGTTCAAAACCAGTCCGAATCCTGGGCCTGCCGTTTCTCCGGAGCTCCTGGGCAGTCCTTGGAAACAGCTTCCCCATCTAGAAAGTCAGAGGCTCAGACCTGTATGGCTTTCCTTCTAACAAGATGGGAAATAAGTGCTGGTCCCCACTTTGTGGCTGGGTGACCTGTGTAGGTGTTTACTTATCCTTTCTGTGCCCAGCTCTGAATTGTAGACAGGATGTAATGGTAACGGCATTTTGAGGGGAGGTGGGAAAGCATACATGTCAGTGTTACATGCTCATCCTTGGGGACACTGTAGGGAGCACAGGTAGAGCGAGTCCCTTTGCTCACAGGGCATGGACCTAACAACCAGATGCTGTTAAACAAGTGTCATATCTTACAGACTGCACTTGCTGTATGTGGAGACCGAGCTGGCTGGGAGGTTGGGCAGCTTCCTGAGAAAGGGGTGCTGCAGGGCAGGGCAGGGCAGGGCCAGTAGCAAGCAGGTACTGTACACCAGGCCCCTGTTTTGAAGGCTTAGGGAGCCCCTTATAGGCAGCAGGCTCTTTTCTCAAAATCCTTCTGTGATCTTCATAACCAGAAGGCCAAGTCCAGCTGGGTGTGGTGGCATACACCTGTAATCCCAGCATTCCAGGAGGCTGAGGCAGGAAGATTGTAAGTTTGAAGGAAAAAAATAAGCACTGCCCTAGAAAGAAAATACGCCAAAATCAACAGTAGTTAGATCCCTGGGCTATGTGACAAAGATATTTTTTTCTCCTTTCAGAATTTTTGTATTCCATAATCAATTTGTACTCAATAATCTGAACAAAAGTTACATGAAACAAAAAGTCTTGTCTGGCTGGCAGAGGATGGAATAGGGCAGCGTGGTAAGCAAGACAGAGATGCATATGGGAAATAAGGTTTGAGCTTGACTTTTTTTTTTGAGGTACTGAGGATTGAACCAGGGCCTTCACACTGGGGTATATCTCCAGCTCTTTTTTTTTTAATTTTTATTTTGAGACAGGGCCTTGGTAAATCACTAAGTTGCTCAGGTTGGGTTTGAACTTGTAACCCTCCAGCCTTAGCCTCCCAGAGTGCTGTCATTACGGGAATGCGCTGCCACATTTCTTACCCACAGTGAATTAGCCTGTCCTCCGTGCGCACCCCTCCCCCCACCCCGCCCCAGTGCTGGGGAGCACTTCTTCTGTTAGGCATTTACATGGTTTGGAATTTTTCATTATTAAAGTGAAGAACAGCAATTAACACACATCTTTCAGGAATCACTTAACACTGCAAACCTGCCATTGTGGCTGCTGCTCTCTGTTGTGCCCGTTGGCCCTCTCGCTTTGATGCCTTTCCCTACCTGGCCTGGTGTGTGGCCCATCTTGGAAACCTACACTTACTACCCGCTTAGTGAAGTCATCTCTGCTCCTAGCAGCCAGCTGCTCTTTCTCCTTGGCTTCCCTGCCTTCTCTCCCTGCCTTCTTTGAGCCTCAGACAGAGGTGGTGTCTGCCTGGCTGTGCCAGCTGCTGGACCATGAGCCAGTCTGGTCCTTTGCAAGCCAGGGCTGGCACACGGTAGGTGCACCTTAGTCCTTGGAGTGTGTGGGTGACAGTGGTTACCAAGCTGTCCCCTGCCCCAGCTCTTTGTGACTCTCAAGGCCTAATGTTCTATATTCGATTGTGGATAGCTAAAGACGTGATTAAAGAGATCGAAGACTTTGATGGCTTGGAGGCGCTGCGCTTGGAGGGCAACACCGTGGGTGTGGAAGCAGCCCGGGTCATCGCCAAAGCCTTGGAGAAGAAGTCAGAGTTGAAGGTGAGGTCTGCAGGGTGAGCAGCTTCATGAGCTGGTCCTCATTGAGGACCAGCTTCCCCTGCCCTGCCACAGCCCTCCCAGGCCCTGCTTTGGTGACTGTCACGCATACAGCTCCTCTTCCTGTAGCCACCCCAGAACACACAGCACTGGCCACAGTTCCTCCCCTTGCAGTGAGTGGGCTTGAATGGAAGAAGCCCAGGGCAGATGCAAGCTGCCTTTGTCGGACCCCATTGTTCAGGCCTGAGCTGATGAGAGTACAGCATTATCTCCCCCATGAGGTTTTGACAGTTGACAGAAGTACAGCCAGGTTGACACAGGAGGAGGAGGCAAGATGGAGTTTAAGTGAGGCCAAGCTCATAGCTGCTCTGTTCCCTCAGGGAGATAACCAAGGCCTAAAGCCCTGTTTCAGAAAGAGGGTTCCACAGGCCAGAGAAGGAAGTGACCCTGAGAAGGAGCCAGCTGGGTGGACCCCCAGGCTGACCCTTCAGTTCCTCACACTTGGGTTGGGGAGCTTTCAGGAAAGGCGCTGGTGTCTGGACTGTGGCCCTTGGACTGTGGCACCCTGTTCCTGACCCTGAGGACCTGTGTGTGCACTAACTCCCCAAGCAGACCAGGCTGCACCAGGCGTCCAGCTGAGACCCTGGGCTGTGAGTGAGGAGCTTTATGGGAAGATGTGAGTTTTTCTACAAAAACCAACTTCCCTAGTACTGAAGGCTAGACTTAGCTTGTGTAACTTAGGGTCTGGATCTTTAGGGGAAATTGGCTTTGCCTGTGTTCCATTAACTCCACACATGGCCCAGCTTGGCTGAGGTTGCCAGGGTTTTATTTTGGGAGTGGACCCAGCAATCAGGTTGGGGGATAGGGCTGTCACAGCTAGGTTATGTGGCTACCACCTTTGTGACACTTTTTTAATACTTTTCACTAAATTAGCTAACTTGCATGTAATTTTAGTACATCACTTCTATAAATAGAAAACCAGAGTGCATTACAATAAAGGAAATAAAGCGTCTTGAGGTCTAATTTGAAGCTGTTGCTACCTAAGGGCTTCAAGCCTGAGCCCTGCTCTCCTTTTCTTGGCGGGGAGCAGTTTGCTGGTGATTGAACTCAGGGCCTTGTGCTTGCTAGGCAAGCACTTTACTACTGAGCCAAGTCCCCAGCTCTGCTCTCCTTTTGTTGCAAAGGCAAGAAGTGGGAGGAGGGTGGACCCCCCCATCCCCTACAGAGGCAGTCCAATGGAGGTGGCCAGAGGAGTGAAAAAAGAGGAACTGCCTTGATGCTGAGTCCATGTTTATTTTCTTGTTCCTCTGTCACCCAGAATTATGTCATGTGTCCAGTGAGAGTGTTGGACAGGTCAGAGAGGCTTCTTACGCTTCTGTGAGCCCTCCATGGCCCTTAGAGGCCACTTAACTTGAGGACAGGCTTCTACTTTCCACCATTTTCAGCTGGAACTGGTCCAGCTTTTTGCTGATAAAACTCAGATTAAGAAATCTTGTAGCTGGGGCTGGGGATTTAGCTCAGTGGTTAGAGTGCATGCCTTGTAAGCACAAGGCCCTGAGTTCGATCCCTAGCACCAAAAAAAAAAAAAAAGAAATCTTGTAGCTAGCCTTGGTGGCACATGCCTGTCATTCTAACTTACCTGGAGGCTGAGGCAGAAGGATTACGAATTTGAGGCCAGCCTGGGCAACATAGCAAGACCCTGTTCTTTTTTTTTTTTGGTGCTGGGAATCAAACTTATGGCTTTGTGCTTGCAAGGCAAGCACTTTAAGCCCTGTGCTAAAATCCCCAGCCCCTAGACCCTGTTTCTAAGAAGGATAGGGTGAAGCCAGACCTGGTGGCACACATTGGTAATCCCAGCACTCCAGTCGACTGAGTCAGGAGAATCAAAGTTCGAAACCATCCTGGGCAATTTAGTGATGTAGCAGGACCTTGTCTCAAAAAAGGGCTGGAGGCTGGGGATTTAGCTCAGTGATTAGCATGCTTGGTTACAAGTACAAGGCCTTGAGTTTGATCCCTGACACCAAAAAAAAAAAAAAAAAGGTCTGGGGGTGTGAGGCCCCTGGGTTCTATCCCCAGTTCCCCCGCCCACAAAAAGTAGGGGCTGGGAATATAGCTCAGTGGTAGAGCACTTACACAGCATGTGCAAGATCCTCTGTTCTATTCCTAATACCGCCAAATAAAAGTTGTAATGCTCAGGTCACACAAGCCCACTGGGTGAGGCACTGCTTATGGCTTCACATGAGGCGCCTGATGGTCTCTGGCTAAGTCTTTGCTTCTTCTACACAGCGATGCCACTGGAGCGATATGTTCACGGGGCGCCTGCGGTCCGAGATCCCACCGGCACTGGTAAGAATGAGGCATGCACTGCACTTCTCCTAGGCACAGGGTCCCCAATCGGTCCTTGTGGAGCCTAAGATAAGCCCCACAGGTGACCAAGCCGCTGAAGTGTGGAAGCTGGGCAAGCCCAGCATGTGGCCTGGGTTCTGACAGGAGGGGGCAGGACCCAGAGCAGAACAAGGCTCACCTGGCTGTGGGGCAGGGCAGGTGTGTCGTCCTAGCAGAGCCAGGCCCCAGCAGCGGTCACCTGCCCACCTGGGCCTGCCATGGCCTCCTCCTCAGACCTCCATTCCTGCAGCCAACACTGGGATTCCAGAAATGCCTTGTACTCTCGTCCCTTCTAAAGAGCTTCCTTCTAGACTCCCCTAGGGTCCTGCAGGGTGACAGGGGACAGGTGCTTTAATGGCGCTAGAGGGCACCCCTATGTGTGGACCTCTGAGAAGGCTCTTGGAGAATTGGTAGGGTTGGTGCCCAGCCTCAGAGGGTGAGCAGGTCCAGGTCAGGCTGCATCCAGAACTCCGGTCAGCTGAAGTCATGCAGGTGTCTGACAGCAGGGTAGAAAGGGGGCGACGAGGGGAAACTTCTCTCAAGCATATTTGCCAGGGCTCTCAACCTGCCTGTTGTTTTACTTAAGTTTTAGTGCTTGATTTGCTCTAACCTTGTGGGGCTGTTCCTACCTCCACATTCCCAGTGAGGACAAGGACTCTCGGAGAGGGAGTAAGAGGGCTTGTGACAGGGAGTGGCACAGATGGTGGGAGGAGAAACATAGAGTGAGCAGCTGTAGCCACCTGCAGGTGGAGGTCACGGCCCAACCTTCTAAGACTGGGGCAGGACATGTCTTGCCTTTGAGTACTGAGTGGCACAAGGACACTGGGAGCTACCTCAGCTGCCACCTCTGTGGCCTGAGTGAGGGCAGAATGTTCCTTCTACCATCTGCTGCCGTGAGCCGCTTTCCCAGCACCATTTCCACCCTTCCTGATCCTGTCTGTGGCAGAGCCTCCTCTCTGACCATTTCTGTTGGGGGGCTGTTGGTATCCCCAGTCCTGCAGGATCCCAGAGAGCTCCACCTCCTGTCAAATCTGTTTCCTGCCACTCCCATCTGTCAGACCCTCCCAGAGCCATGGGGGCATTTGTGGGACCTTCCTGCCTCCTGCCATGCCTAGGCAACCCCAATCTTTGCAGACTCTTGTGAGCAGGGTCATGTCCCTCCACTTTCTGCCACACCAGCTGGCCCCTGCTATTGCCCGCATTGCTGCCTCAACTCCCAGGTGGGCATATGGCCTCTTCCCTCCCACTGTCTGTGCCTCATTTCCTCCTTTGTCCGCCACCACCGCAGAGCCTGTCCTCTCAGGTCCGGTCACAGTCTTGGCCTGGTTTGACCCTCACTTGACTCCTGGTGCACGGCCAGCTACTTGTCTCTGTGCCTGTTTTTTTTGTTTTGGTTTTTTTTCCTTGGTGCTGGGGATCGAACTCAGGATCTTGCGCTTACTAGGCAAGTACTCTAACCACTGAGCTAAATCCCCAGCGTTTACACCTGTTAGTATACTGCTGCCTTCTCATTGGCTGGCTGCTCATCCAGACTGAGCTCATCTGCCACCTCCTGCAGGGAGCCTTCCCGGAACTGCCCGCCCACCCCCAGGTCCCGCACACCAGTTAGGAGCCAGTGTGGGTTTCCATTATGGCCACATGATAGGAAAGCTCAGCGCCAGGAGGGCCCTTGTTGGTGGCCTGGTTGTCTCTCAAGGGGAGGCCTGGCCCTGGCACAGAAGCAGCAGCTGACGGGCGTCTAGGAGACTAATCTGAGCTCCCCTCTTTGTGCAGATCTCACTAGGGGAGGGACTTATCACTGCTGGAGCCCAGCTGGTCGAGTTGGACCTAAGTGACAATGCGTTCGGACCTGATGGCGTCCGAGGCTTCGAGGCCCTGCTCAAGAGTCCAGCGTGCTTCACCCTGCATGAGCTCAAGCTCAACAACTGTGGCATGGGCATTGGTGGCGGCAAGGTATGCGTGGACCCTGTGTAGTGTAGTCCTTCCTGCATCTACATCTGCCAGGGTGCGCTCCAGGGCCTGGCCACCCCTCTCTGGGCCATCATTGCCTTTTTCACTTCAAAGGAAAAAGGTCTCAAAGGCAGCAGCCCTCAGCCAATGGGGAGATGAATCTGGGAGGGTGGGGTTGCCAAGCAACCATCACAAGTTCTCAGGTTGCTTGGCAACACAGAGGCAGTGCTGCTGTGTAACCTGCTCCAATCTGCTGGCTCTACAAAATTCAGGCTTGGAGCATTCTTGAATCTACTGTCACTTGGAACAGCTGGCAGAGCCAGGTCAAGGAAGGAGCCCAGAAAGAAATGTGCTGTTCTGGAAGGGCATTCTCACTCGCCTTGATTCTTGGGCAGAGCCTTGGTGCCACCCCCTGGCCTGCCAGGAACCTAAGCTGGTCAGTGGTAGAGAGGAGATTGTTTGAGTCCCAGCACATATGCTGACGGGGGTGGCCTCTTTATTCCCTACTTGTCCACCAGGGTCCTTCAGGGCCAGAGCTGAGAACTGAGTACCAGTTGGTCCCTTCATCCACACACATTCTGACTAAAGGGAAGGGGTGGGGACGCAGGGAACCAGCAGAGAATAGGCACATCTTTGTGCAGAGGTTTATATGCCTCATGCTGAAAGGTAAGTGGTGCTGTCCCTGTTTTCCCACACGAATGAACTCAGGCTTAGAGAAGTAGGAGTGCTAGTGTGTAGGGCGGTGGAATTTGAACCTTCGTCCACACACCTCCATTCAGAGCAAGGGGAACTGAGGCAAGGCTCATAGTGCTCTGGGCTGAGAAGCTGGAGTGGTTGCTCCCACACAGGGTGCCCTCTGCCCCACAGGAAGGACAGGTGTCTCCATGCCCTCCCTACAGTCTAACCGGATAGTAAGCTGCCCGAGTACTATGATCGTGAGAGTATTTGCATCCACACGGAGCAGGTGCAGCCAACCCAGAGTGAAGGTGTCACCTCACCCTGCCACACAGCAGTGCCAGGAAACAGGCTCTAGGAATGCCCCTGCTGACCCAGGCCTGTCTGGCCTATGCCATACTTGTGGTGGGCAGATGATGTTGGGAAGCAGAGTTTTGAATCCATGGCCAGGGGGCCTTCTCAACAGACCAGCTCTACCCTGGGATTTGACCTGTACTGTAGTCCTCCCTCATAATGCAGGGTTGCATTTCAAGACCTACCTTGAGTGCCTGAACTCATGAATAGTCCCAAACCCTAAATGTACTGCTTTTTCCTATACATGCCGAAGATAAAATTAAATTTACAGGTTAGGCACAGTAAGAGATTAACAACAGAAATACGACAATTATAACAGTACACTATAGGAAAAGTTATGTAAATATGATCTCAAAATATCCTAGTGTACTGTAGCTCTTAGCAACCTCAATAGATGATTGTTTCTCTTTCCTTAGGTCAAGAACTCTCAGTTTTTCACTTAAAGGAACAATTTACAGCTTTTGTTTGGCCTGTCTGAATTGCCAGCATCATTCCTCTTGGCTTTTTTTCTTTCTTTAAACTCACTATGTAGCCCAGACTGACCTTGAACTCGTGATCCTCCTGCCTCAGACTCCCAAGTGCTGGAATTACAGGCTTGCACCAATATACCCGGCCTCCTCTTGGGCTCTGAGGCCATTGTTAGGTAAAATGAAGGCTGGTTCAACACAGGCGCTGTGATATACAAGTAACCAACTAGTTAGCAAATGATACTAAAGGGATTAACAGGCAGGAAGTGTCTACTGGTGGGTATTCTGGACAAAGGGATGATTCGCTTTCCAACTGGAATATGTGAGATTTCATTATACTACTCAGAACAGTGTGCAGTTTTAAACATGAATTATTGGAGTTTTTGAGTCAGTCAGGGTCTTGCTATGTAGTTCAGGTTGGGCTTGAACTCACTATGTAGCTCAGGCTGGCCTTGAACTCATAACAATGCCCCTGTCTCAGCCTACCAAGTGCTAGGATTGCTGCATGCTCTGTCATGTCCAGCTACTAATCAGTGTTTGTAAATACTTTGGCTCTTTGTATAACCAGGGTAGAAGCTACCTCCTGGCCCCACATTAAGAATAGGGCAAGCTGGACTTTAGGGTTATACCTCAGCAAGTGTCACCCTGCTCTGCCCAGCTGGACTATAGTCCCAACCACCAGCTACCTCAGGCATCATCAAAGTTTGGGTGGTTGTTCCAGAACCTGTCACTTGCTTACTGACCATAGTAAGCAAGTGACAGGTTCTGAGCTTTGGCATGGTGGCATATGCCTGTGGTCCCAGTTACTGAGGCAAGAAGAATGCTTGACTCCCGGAGATTGAGCCTAGTCTGAGGGGTGACCGTGCATGTTAGTAGGTCTGGCCCCTCCCACCACTGCTGGAGGAGTGGTACACAGCAGAGCAGATTTAGAGGCATCCAGGAGAAGGGCCGCATGCCGTGGCCAGTGCCTCGCCTTTCTTCACAGATCCTGGCCGCAGCTCTGACTGAGTGTCACCGCAAGTCCAGTGCCCAGGGCAAGCCACTGGCCCTGAAGGTCTTTGTGGCTGGCAGGAACCGGCTAGAGAATGACGGAGCCACTGCCTTGGCGGAAGCTTTTGGGGTGAGTATTTCTTCCCATCCTGTCCCACTGGGCATCAAATCAGCCTGGGTTGGGCAGGGAGTCCTGGTAGCCTGTCCCACAGTGGGCCAATTCCTGCCTGGTCCTGCATTGTCCCTACTTGGCCATCTCAGTAGGTCAGCAGTAGCTCCAAACGTGGTTTGAGAAGACTGTGACCTTGGGCAGGGCATGCCATCTGGTCTGAGAATGTCGCCTGCCTTAGCAGCAGTGAGGGCAGTGGGAGCTGAGGCTTGGTGCCACTTGCCTGACAACAGAACACACTTGCCTGAGACAGGGACGTCAGACAGGTGTGAGCAGCCAGGGGTACAGCCTTCTCCCCAACCTCTTCCTTTTCCTCTTCTCCCCAGGGCCCTGTGTTGAGGCCCTAATGGTGACCTCTGTGCATGGCCACACTTGCCTCCCATAGCAGTGCGAACTTTGGGTTCTATCCTCTTCTTTTCTTTTGTTTTTTAACTTTTTTGTGGTGTTGGGGATTGAACCTAGGGCCTCACGCATGCTAGGCAAGCGCTCCACCACTGAGCTACCTTCCTAGCCCCAGCCCCACCCCCATTCTTCATGTAAGTGTTCTGGAGTAGTGGTGTGCTGGCAGCAGTAGCCACACCTGGGCCCAAGCGGCATCCTGCAGGCTGCCACTTTAGTGGCCTGTCTACCGGGCTGCATCTAAAGACCCTTCACCTGCCTGTGTCTCCCTCTACCCAGTAGCTCAGGGGCTACCTGCCTCTTCTGGAGCTGGAGGGGACCCTTGAATGTGCCCTTCCATTGGCCTCTGGTGTGCTTAGAGTGGAGTTCTTAACTCAGTGTGGGGAGAGTTTAGGGAGTCTTTTGAATATGGGGGGGTGGAATCACATCACTGTTATCTCAACATAGCTAAACAGTATAGTTCACCCGTGAGCAGTGTGGTATTTAGGGGGTATAGACCCTCCCCCCAGCCAAAAACCCACAGAGCCCTGCATATACTAGGAACTGGAACGGTTGATTAATGCACATCTGGTTTTTGGGTTTGTTTTGTTTTTTTTTTTTTTTTTTTTTTTTTGTTATGAGGAGTATATTTTGGGGCTGGGCATTGAACCCAGGGCCTTGTGTATCCTAAACATGCATTTCACCACCGAGCTACACCCAGCCCCACATTTTGTATGTTGTATGTATCATACATGGTGAAAAAGCAAAGGCACCGAGAGAGATAACTTTTTACCATGATGGGCAATTTGAGGGAGACATGGACTACTCAAGAGGTGACCAGTGTCACATGAGCCATATGGCATTTTACAAAGATACTTATAATGCCTGAGCTCACTGCAACAAAAGGTGGTGATGAAATTATTTGAGTATGCTGTAGTGAATTTTAGCAGTTATGATGTAATACTGTACTTTTTCTTTCGTGTACACATGTAGTTTTATTGTAACAAAGCACTTTGTTCGTACACTTTTGTTCATACACTTTGAACATTTAAAACTGTGTATCACCTTTTCCTTTCCAGTGAAAACAAAAAATAATTTAAAAATAAACCAACAAAATTACAATGGAGAATGTCAATTCCAAATAAGACCCTACAGATTCTGCTGATTCTCCCATTGAGTGGCAGGGCTCAGGTCATCATTAGGAGAGAATTTTATTTAAAAGTGTCGTTTTAAACTGCAAGGATATCCATTAACATCACAATTAAACATGCCAGAGGAGAAGCCATGTTGTCAAATGCCCGCTTAACCCACCCAAACATCTCAAACCCGGCCTTTGCTGACCTTCTATACCTCATTCTTTAAAGTTTTTTTTTCTTTTTTTAAAACAAGAATACTCTACTTTTTTTGCAGTACAGAGGATTGAACCCAGGAAACAGTATCTCTGAGCTACACACCCAGCCCTTTTTTAAAATTTTGAAACAGTCTTGCTAAGTTGTTCAGAATGCCCTTGAACTTGTGCAGTGGTATATGCCTATAGTCCCAGCTATGTGGGAGACTGAGCTAGGAGAGTTGCTTGAGCCCACAGGTTTGGGGCTAGCCTGGGCAACAGAGTGAAACTGTCTCAAAAGAAAAATAAATTTGTTTTATTACTATATAAAAGCTGCTGTAATTATAAACTCACTCCCAGATCTTGTTCTTCATGTCCATAGACTAGGCATTATTGCTCATTTCTGTAATCTCAGGACTGTGGGAGGCTGAGGCAGGAGGATCACAAGTTTGAGCCCAACCTGGGCAATTTAGTTCCTTATTGAGATCACATTTTTTTTTGAGATCATATTCTAAAATAGAAAATAAAAAGGAACTGGGGATAGGAGCTGGGCATGGTGGCACACGCCTGTAATCCTAGGACTCAAGTGGTTGAAGCAGGAGGATTACTGTGAATTCGAGGCCAGCTTGGGCTACATGATGAGTTCAGGTTTGGCCTGAACTGTGTAGCAAGACTGTGTCTCAAAAATCCAAAAAAAAACAGGGTTGTGAATTTAGCTCAGTGGTAAAGTGCTTGCGTAGCAAATGCAAGGCCTTGAGTTTGATCCCCAGCACCCACTCCCCCTCAAAAAAAGGGGAAGATGCAAGGATGGAGCTCAGTGCAAAGGCCTATGTTCAATCCTCAGTACAAAGGAAAAAAGCACCTATGTTACTATAGCATATAGTTGGATTTTTTTTTTTGGTGCTGGGGCTTGAACTCAGGGCCTTGTGCTTACTAGGCAAGCACTCTACCGCTTGAGCTAAATCCCCAGCGCCCCCCCCCCCTTTTTTTTTGAGACAAAATCTCACCATGTAGTTCAGGCTGGTCTTGCACTCACTATGTAGCCTAGGCTGGCCTCGAACTCAACAATCCTCCTGCCTCAGCCTCCTGAGTGCTGGGATCATAGGTGGTTGCCACCATGCCAAGGCTACATTTTGATTTTTTTCCTGTGTTTTGATAACTGTTCCAGTTCAGTGGACTTCCTTTGTAATTCTGTGTCATTTTTATTGAAGTTTAAAGTCATTTTTCTGAGGAGGGGCCCAGAAACTTCCCCAGCTGCCTAATGAGTGCACAGCACAGAAATGTGGGCATTCTTTCTTTCTTTTTTTTTTTTTTTTTTTTTTTTTTTTTTTTGTGGTGCCGGGGATCGAACTCAGGGCCTTGTGCTTACAAGGCAAGCACTCTAATCACTGAGCTAAATCCCCAGCCCCAGCACAGGAAATGTGAAGCAGCCTGGCTTGTCCTGTGCTCAACTGCCTGGTTTTGTCTGTGACTCTCCCCCGACACTGTGCGGAGTACCTAGGGACAGAGTTGTTGCCAGCCTGTCCTCAGTTGCAGGTGGCAGTGCAGGTGGCTTGGGCCCCTCCCTGAGAGCGCAGAGCCAGGCAGTCTGATCTCCAGGAAGAAGAGGACACCATGGCAGGAAGCCTCCCGAGGGGAGGTGGTGTCCAAAATGAGCACTGCAGGATGCAGAGGAATCTGCCTCCACGCAGCTGCACACTCATGAGAGACTATGAACGGCGCTGTGGGAGAGTGAGGTGTCCAGAGGCTGGGACAAAAGAAGGCCAAGTGGGTTGGGGAGCCCTCTTCACCCCTGAAAGGACGTGGCTTGTGGACCGCCGTGTGGCATAGCTAGGAGACGACGGCTCTGGGGAGGCCGGGTGGAGCTGCACTGTCCAGAGTAGCATCGTAATGACCCGCAGAGCCCAGGTCCCTACAGTTTGGGGGACACCAGACTGGGGTATCCACGTCCTGGATCCAGGCCTCATGCTCCAGAGCTGTGTGACCCTGGGCAGTTACTTAGCCTCTCTGGTCCCCAGGTTCTCTGTCTAGGGGATCCTGATCTGGGCAGGTCTCCCTCAGAAGGATGTGGAGGATCAGGTGCAGCCATGCCCAGAAGCCTGCTTTGAGATCTGTGCTCCAAGTCCACAGACAAGTCCCTGGTGGGTGTCACTGGCCTGGGGCCCACTCTGTGCTGTTCTCTTTCCCTTGCAGATCATCGGGACGCTGAGAGAGGTCCACATGCCACAAAACGGAATCAACCACCCTGGTGTCACAGCCCTGGCCCAGGCCTTCGCTATCAACCCCCTGCTGCGGGTCATCAACCTCAACGACAACACCTTCACCGAGAAGGGTGCAGTGGCCATGGCTGAGGTGGGTGGGCGTGCATGGTCTGGCTGCTGGCTCACTTGAACATATCCGGAACAGGGGCACATGTCACAAGGAGACTGCACACTGCTGCCCAAGTGCCAAGTAGCCTCTGCCACTCCCGCAGTGGGGGCTGGGTTTGCTCTCAGGCCACAGGGGACAAGGCTGCCTGGCCCGTCTCTTCTCTCGTTGACTCATCCAACACTGTTTATCGAGCCCCTGCTTGGTGCCGGGTTCATAGGAGATGCGGGCCACGTGGGTACTCCTTCATGGAGACCCTGGTTTACAGAGGGAAGGGAGTCACGAAACAGCTCGGGGCAGGGCTCTGGGTGGCAAGGACCCGTGGTCCCTGGAAGGCTGGCACTGCTGTTGCTGTGTCACCAGATAAATGTGGGCCTGGGGAGCACACAGGACAAGCTCTGGTGGGACTGGGGCCGGCTTCCCACAGGAGCTCACCTTCTGACTGAGTTGTGCAGAGCAAGCGAACAAAGAGCGAGACGAGTGCTCCAGGCAGAGAAGTCACGGGATATGGAAGGCCCAGACTCAGGAGGGAGCCTTGCTTCCTGGGTCCTGGTTTGAAATGACTGGCAGGTGCCAGAAGGGACCAGACTGGGACACAAAAGAGGGCACCATGGGGACTGAGCAGGGTGTGGCCTGTGCCCTCACCTTGGACCTTGCTTCCTCCTCGTAGACCCTGAAGACTTTGCGGCAGGTGGAGGTGATCAACTTTGGAGACTGCCTGGTGCGGTCCAAAGGGGCTGTGGCCATCGCAGACGCTGTGCGCGGGGGTCTGCCCAAGCTCAAGGTGCCACTGCCCTCTGGGCCCCGGGGTCGCAATTGTGGGTGGGTGGGGTAGTCCCTCCACTTCTGTGAAGTCGCACCAGTCTTGCCACCTCTGGGAGCCAGTCTCTTCACTTGAGGGAGCAGTGCAGTGTCAGTGGGCACGTGGCTGGGCATGGATGCCACTCATCACACAAGTTTGGCTTCCCATCCCTGAGCCTCTTGGGAGCCGGCCTAGGGAGCAGGACTTGGGCCCCCCAGTAGCTGCCTGCCTCCACCTTCTTCCTCTTCCCTCTTCTAGGAGCTGAACCTGTCATTCTGTGAAATCAAGCGAGATGCTGCCCTGGCTGTGGCTGAGGCAGTGGCTGACAAGGCCGAGCTGGAGAAGCTGGACCTCAATGGTAATGGGGGCCAGGGGGCCTTTAGCTCAGCCCCGCTGCCTGGCCCTGCACCACCCTCACCTCCATTTCCTCCTGAGCAGGCAATGCGCTGGGAGAGGAGGGCTGTGAGCAGCTCCAGGAGGTGCTGGATGGTTTCAACATGGCCAGGGTGCTGGCGTCCCTCAGGTAGGAGGTGTGGGCGGGTGGCCCTGAGCACCTTCGTTTACTGCTCCGCATGCTCACTCAGAAACTACTGGCTGAGCACCGGATGTGTGCCAGGCCCTGTGCTGGGCACCAGGGACAAAGGCCCAGACACCAAGATTTCTGACTGGCAGAGATGAGGGAGGGTCTGTTCTGCAAGGGAACGCAGGGGGCTGGGCATGGTGCCCCCTGGAGTGGTTGAGTTTGGAGGCCTCTGGAGGCTGACGTGGATCTGAACCTAGCATGGCAGAACAGCAAATGTGGAGGACAAGAGACCCTGGGAACTTCGAGGTGGGAGGTGGGGTACTTCAAGGCGATGAGCACAGTGGTATTCTTGTCTTCTTGAGACTGATTGAGAAAAAGCAGTTGAGGCTAGAGAAACTGGGTGTGGTGATGCACGCCCGTAGTCTCATTACTACTCTAGGAGGCTGAGGCAGGAGGATCTTGAGTTCTACTCCAGCCTGGACAATTTAGCAACTTAGCAAGAGCCTATCAAAAAATAAAACAGGACTGGGGATGTAGTTCAGTATGAAGGCCCTGAGTTCAGCCCTCAGTACCGCAGAGAGGTCGAGGAGGGATGCCAGTATTTGCTGAGCCAGCTGCAGGGGAGAGGGCGGACTGGGTGGGAACAGCCTCCTGCAGGGTTGCAGCCACTTTGTGCTGGCTAGACTCAGACCACTGCCGCTTTGTCTCCAGGTGTCTCTGTTTGCATAGCAGATAATTACTGTCCTCAGGGCTAGTCATGCAAGGGAACTGAAGACAGGGTTTGTCAAGGTCCATGAGAAGTGGGTGGCACTGCCCTGAGCCTCTCAACCTGGGCAAGATCCTACTAAAACCTGTGACAGTTTCCTCCCTGTGACAATTTCCTTCCTGTTCCCTGCCTTGAGCGGGGCTGGGATCCTTAGGGACGGGACAAGGTCTGGTTCTTCTGTTTCTGCAGTGCGGACTTGCCTGGGGAGTGAAAGATAAAGGGCATGTTCCCTGGAGAGCTGGGTCCCTCCTGCGTGGCCCAGTCCCTGGGCTTGCAGAGCTGGACCTCTGGGACAGCGTGGGCCGAGGATGGGGAGGCTGTGCTTCAACCGGCTCCTCTCTGCAGTGATGATGAGGGCGAGGATGAGGAGGAGGATGAGGAGGAAGGAGAAGAGGAAGAAGAGGAGGAAGAGGACGAGGAGGATGAGGAGGAAGAGGATGAGGAAGAGGAGGAACCACAGCAAAGACAAGGAGAGGAACCAGCTACACCCTCGAGGAAGATTCTGAACTCTAGCACTGGGGTTAGTTCTGTCTTGCTAGGGTCAGAGCTCTGATCCCCTAAGTCCTGAAACATCTTCATGAGATGGGAGACATAGCAACAGCTACTTTTTAGGGGTGGGGTGGGAGGTCTCACTCTGTAATTCAGGCTGGCCTTGAGCTTACTATGTAGCCCAGGCTAACCTAGAACTCGCAGCAGTCCTGCCTCAGCCTCCTGAATACTGGGCTTACCGGTGTGGGCCATCACACCCAGCCAGCTATTTTTTGAACCTTGAACACAGGGACTTGCCACTGAGCTACATCCCCAGCCTTTTAAGGATTTTTTTAGATTTTGAGACAGAGTCTCACTGAGCTGCCTAGGCTGGGCTCAAACTTTCAGTCTTCCTGCCTCAGGCTCCTGCGTACCTGGGATTATAAGCATGTACTACAGCACCTGGCCCTGCACACTATTTTTCTATTAGTATAGATATAGAAACTGATATTTTTACTAAGGCATGGTGGTGCATACCTGTAATCCCAGCACTCAAAAGGCTGAGGCAGGAGGATCACTGCAAGTTCCAGGCCAGCTTGGGCTATATAGTGAGTTCAAGGCCAGTCTGAATTGCATAGTGAGTCCCTGTCTCAAAAAACCAAAAAGAAAGAAGGAAACTGATGTTTTTCTCACCCAGCAGTGGTTTATCCTGGTGACCTTCAGGGGCAGCCTTGTGCTGTGGAGATTGTGGCTGGGACTGTGGCCCGTACTTGGTGTCCCTTGTCGGGCCCTAGTGGCACTGGACTGGCACCCCTAATCTGTTCATCATGTTCCCTCATAATTCCTGAATGACGCTCCCGTAAGCTTTGAGGAAGCCTGGGACCACCCTGCCCTGTTGAGCTGACTGCTTTCTGGGGTTCTGGAAGCAGTGTAGCGACGGGTCTCTGGCAGCAGTTGGGGTCCTCTGTGCCCACTGCAGCTCTGACCCAAGCTGGACCCTAGTCTTGGTGGCGTCACTGTAGCCCACGTGGCTGTTGAGTTGGCCTTGCATGGCTGGAGAAGGGTCCATGTGGAGGCTGAGGGCCCCGCACTTAGCGGAACGGTGCCTAGCGGGAGGACAGTTCCACACCTTGGACTGGGCTGGGCTAGAGTGGGGGCTGGGTATTCCCAGAGCAGGAATGGGCAGCAAGGCTGAGGGCCTGGCCTTTGGTGTCTGCAGACGCCCCCCCCCACCCTCATGTCACCTGTTCAGGAGCCGACCCCATTGCTGTCCACCCCGCCGCCTGCCGACATCTCCACCTTCCTGGCCTTCCCCTCCCCTGAGAAGCTGCTGCGTCTTGGGCCCAAAAGCTCAGTGCTGATAGCCCAGCAGGTGAGACAGCTCGCTTGAGGCAGGGGCAGCACAGCATGGGAGAGGGAGGGGCTGCTGTCGCTCGGGGGCCTGGCCTTCACTGTTCTTTTTATATTTTTAAATGCAAACACATGCCTGTGCAGGGTAACCATGAGCCCATCACCTGCAGTAAGGGCAGCCTGCCTGCCCTAGCCTCACCTCCGGGGAACTTCACACCCAGGGTTCTGTGTGTGTTTCTGGGCTTCTGCGTCATCAGCAGCTTCTCTAGCCGCCCCTTCCTGGGCCCTGTGTGTTCCTGTGGGAGGCCGCCCTTGCTCCAGCCTCGCTTACTGGCTGCTTGGTTGTTGCTTCATTCATTCATTCAGAGGTGATTATCGAGCACCTGCTTCTGGCAGGTCCTGTCCTTTGGTATGATTTGATTTTATTCATCCATTCATTGATTTGTGGTAGTGGAGATTGAACCCAGAGCCTTCACTCTGGGTTACATCTCAGCCCTTTTTAAAAAATGCTTAAATTTTGAGACAGAGTCTCTCTAAATTGCCCACCTGGGCTGGAACTTCTAGTCTTCCTGCCTCAGTCTCCCAGAGTGCTGGGATTATAGGTGTGTAAAATTCTGCCCAGCTAATACAATCCTTCTTGTGTCCCAGCATTTTCATGTCACCCATTCCACATTTTCCTCCGCTGGTAGAACTCTTCTCAGGCCCTTTTATCCAGAGAGTGGATCTGTCACTTCAAGCCACTCTTCCTGGCTCTATTTCCCCACTCTCTGCAATTGTTAGAGAAGTAGGAGCAGCTCTAGCTTCCTCGCACGTGAACAGTGTCTTCATTCTGTGTGACTTCTTCCGGTTAGATGACAAGATGGGGACCTGGTCCATCCACCTACTCATTCCCAGCTGCCCCTGTGCTGTGGCCAGACGGGAGCCAGCTGGAGGGACAGCCTGGGTGAGGAAGGACTTGTCTCACCCACCAGGGTCCCCCAGATTTCCAGACCTCCTGTAGTCAGCAGCAGAATCCAGACGTATCTTCACCATACGCCAGAGTCCTGGGATCTGGCCTTGGTGACCTGCCATTGTCTCTCATGTCCTCAGACTGACACGTCCGACCCGGAAAAGGTGGTCTCCGCCTTCCTGAAGGTGTCATCAGTGTTCAAGGATGAAGCCACAGTAAAGACAGCAGTGCAGGATGCAGTAGGTAACATGGGCTGGGGACTCATCCCCAAAGACAACATTGATTTGTGGTATCTATAACCCCTCTGCTGACACAGCCCTGGACCTGTTCTGTCCATGTCTCACCACGGTTGTCCCAGGGAGCAGGCTGAACACTCTGGTATTCGCGGTCTCACCACTGTCGTCCTAGGGAGCAGGTTGGACACTCCGTGGTATTCGCGGCTGGAGAAACTGAGGCCTTTCCCAAAGCGGTCTGGCTACATCAGATCCTCCCTGCCCAGGAGGCCAGAAATGCACATCCCCAAGGCCCCATGGACACGTTCTGTCTGGGAGGGGACCTGCGAGCCTCTGCCCATTTGGTCCCAGCACAGAGGAGCCCTGCTTCCATTTCATATAGCTGCCAGGATCTGTGATGCTGTCCCTCAGCCCTGGCCCCATTCTCTGAGTGTCCTCCAGTCAGCACCTGTCCCTTTCCACTTTGTTGCCATTGGTTCGCGCTTCGAAAGGTGGGCAGGTTGGGCCTGGAGAGAAGGGCAGGTCCTGAGAGGGAGGGCAGCACTGGTGGCAAAGGAGAGTCGAGCTAGAGAGTGGTGACATGGGGGACTCGTGCCCCAAGGATGGCAGGGATTGGGGCTTCAGCGGAATCCGTGTTGAGCATTTAGGGGAACAAGAGGCCTGCCTTCTGTTCCCCAGAACAATAGCACTGCCCTTGTTGATGCCCTTCCTCCCTTGGTCTGCGGCACCGTGTAAGGTGGCACAGGGGTGTTGTCCCCACACCACGTCACACATGAGGCCAGGATCGGGGAGGAGTTACAGGTGGCAGATTGACCAAGCTGCTCCTTGGTGCCAGCTGCCCCTCGCGCTGCATCCTGTCTGGGTGGGGCAGGGAGCGGGGCCAGGCCTGTGTGCACAAGGGCTCTGGAAGCCTCTGACCTGTGCCAGCCTCTCCTGTCCCTCACCCTGCCATGCTCTGCTTGTGCCCGGCAGACGCCCTCATGAGGAAGGCCTTCGGCTCCTCGGCCTTCAATGCCAACGCCTTCCTTACCAGGCTCCTGGTTCACATGGGTCTGCTCAAGGTGAGGCCTGTATCCCTGGGGCCAGGGTTTCCTGGGGGGACCTCCGCTGGGCCTTGGCCACGGGACTGAGCTGAGTCTGGGTGACGGGGAGTGAGGGCACCTGGGGTTCCCCCAACTTCTCTGTGTTCCCCTCGCAGAGTGAAGACAAGATCAAGGCCATCACCAACCTCTATGGCCCCCTGATGGCGCTGAACCACGTGGTGCAGCAGGACTACTTCCCCAAGGCCCTCGCGCCGCTGCTGCTGGCCTTTATCACCAAGTGAGTGGCCTTGTACCCTCTGTCGGCTGAGCATTGCTGGGCATGCAGAGGTGGAGGCTCGTGTCTCCCTTGCAGAGTCTTGGTGAAAATGCCGCTGAGTTGGGTGACAGATGCCGCTGTGGCCCCAGTGTCCACCCCAACCACGCCTCTGTTCCCTGCAGGCCCAACGGTGCCCTGGAGTCCTGCTCCTTTGCCCGCCACAGTCTGCTGCAGACGCTCTACAAAGTGTAGCCTCTAGCTTGCCTCTTCTGTCCCTTGACCCTTGCCAGGGACATGGGGACCTGGAGGAACTGAGCTACAAGCATCGTGTCCCCAGGACAGGACTCTGACCAGAGGCAGGGAGGGTCTTTGTCTTGTGTGTTGTGTCAGTGCCCAGTGTGTGTGTCGGTGTGGCGTGTGCCTCCTGTGTCGGGATTGGGGTTTTTCATGTTTCCCTGGCCCTGGTGTGTTGGGTGTCAGCCCAGGAACAGGCCGCAGGCTGCTTTGCCATTAAACTCACCACCACCTGAGGGCGCTCTGTGCTCCGTGCCTCCTGCTGCCTCCCAGGCTGCGCCAAAGCCTGTGACGTGGCTGTCTGCGTGTTGTGCTGTCCCTCTGTGTTACCGCTGGGCTGTCTTCTACCTGGCCTGGAGCTGCAGTGACTGCCATGACTGCCATCCCCGCCCTTCAAGCCTGCCATACCTACCATGAGGCCCAAGCAGCAGAGGCTGTGAGGCAGGGCTGTTGCAGAGAGCAGGACCCCAGCCCCTTCTCATGTGGACCAGAAGAGACACCAGGGCTGACACCAGGGGTCTAGGAGCAACAGGGCCTGGGGCTATGCTGGCTTCCACAGCCAGTGGGGCTGAGGCAGAAGGTACCTCGCCAGGCCCAGACTGTTCTGCCTGGGAGGAGCTGGCGCTCCGATGGCAGTGCTGATCTAGGGCAGCTCTCTGAGGACTCCCTGGGGCAGCAAGGGTGGGGTTCGGCTGGGCACCCTGTGATTGCTTTGTGCTTCCCGTGAGCTCTGTGTGCGTCTAGGCTGTGCCTGGCAGCTTCACAAATAAAGTCACCTGTGGCAACTGAGGAGACCAAGGAACTTCTCTCGCCCAAAGTGGGGCATCATCCGGGCCGTACTGAGTGGTGTCCCACCTCCGTCCTGCAGGAGGCCAGCGCCAGCCTCGTGCCAACCCCCGGGCAGTGAGGTACGGAGCTGGGCCTGTCCTGACTGTGGCCCACATGTCACTGTCCTCCCGCTTGGGCTACAGCTCCTTGGCCCCTGCATTGCCCCTTCATCTGTAGCCCTGGCGGGGCTGGACGCTGCCTGGAATCATCACAGACCCTGCTAGCTGCAGTCAGGAGCCTGGGCCTGGCTGGCAGGGTCCTTCACAGAGACAGGCCTGCCTGGGAAAGTGCCACCCCCTGGGGTCCCTCACTCTATCACCACCTGTGGGGGTGATCCGCTAGCAGCGTCTCCTTACCCTCTCACACAGGCACACTTGAGTCTGGGCCCACCAAGGAGAGACCTCTCTTAAGATATTTTTCCCAGCTGGGAGGCTGAGGTGGAGGGGGGAGCATCACAGGTTTAAACCCAGCATTAGTGAATTAGTGAAATCCTATTTTAAAAAAAACAAAACAGAACCCTTGAGGACTGTTCCCTTGTCAGGAGGCAGAGTTGCTGCCAGGGTTTTGCCTGCTCCCTTTTCCCTCAGCTCACCAGCCTGTTCTGAGTGTTGTTCTGTTCTGAGCTGTCTTTGGGGGGTGCCTTTGAAGAGTTGTGGCCCCACATGGGGACAAGGGGCAGCGAGGTACGGAAAACCTTGAAGCATTTGGGTGGAAGTGTGCTGAGAACCAAGGGTCCCCGGGGAGCTGCTCCCAGGGTTCAGCCAGGGCATCTACAGGGCAGGTGCCCAGGGACCTCTGGCCTAGCATCCATCCCACAAGGCCATGTGTGTTGAGGGGAGAAGAGGGGTCTCGTGCCACTCCCACAGGCCCTCAGTGCCTGGTTCCCTGGGCTCCCTGAGCTCCCCAAACACCAGGAGGAGGATGCAGTGGTTTCCAGAGTGTAGGCTGCTGACTGCCCTGGCCTCACTCAATCCTTCAGCCCAGTGTGAGAGGCCCTGAACACTCCGGGGGGAAAGTAGCCCAAGGCCTGTGACTGCTGCTTGCTCAGGCTGCCTCTGGGATTCCCAGACCCCCAGATGCTGACCTCCAGCTTACAAAGGCCCCAGGACCCTCAGGACCATGACTGCATCAGCAAGATCCCAGGTGTCTGAGCCAAGGCAGTCTGGGTCCCGCCTAGGAAAGGCCTGCTCAGCACGAGGCTGCGCAGCAGCACCTCAGCCCACAGGAGCTTTTCCATGCTGATGCTTAGACTAGCAAACCCCCAGGAAGCAGGGCCGGGGGACTCCTAGGAGCACCATTCAAGATGGCAAGGACCTAGAATCAACTTAGGCTGTAGTAGCTTTTCCATCACTGGGATAAAACACCTGATATCTGCAATTCGAGAGGCTTGTTTTGGCTCTTGGTTTTTAGGGTTCAGAACATGCTTGACTGGCTCCAAAGCAGAAACAGCATGGTGGAGGAAAGCTGCTCAATCTAGCAGCCAGGAAGCAGAAGGGAGGAGCTGGGGACAAGAATACAGTCTTCCGGGTCACACTCCTAGTGACCTACCTCCAGCCAGCCCTTGCCTCCTAACAGCACATTCAGCTGTGAACTCACCCATGGATGAACCCACTGATGCAGGTAGCACCCCATGATCCAGTCATCTCCAAGAAGCCCCACCTCTGAACACAGGAGATTTGGGGGGTAAGTTTTAGATCTAAATCAGAAAAGGCCAACATCAGGAAAGTGACAGGTAAAAGGTAAAGCCACTCAGTGCAGTACTGTACAGACAAAAATGGATAGGTGGGGTTGGGGATTTAGCTCAGTAGTAGACTGCCTGCCTAGTAAGTGCAAAGCCCCGAGTTTGATCCTCAGCATCCCCCAAGAAAATGGATTAGCCACAGCCACGCACATGACACAGATGAATCAATAGTAAGTTGAGAGAAGGAAATGGTGTGATACCAATGGTTCCAAGCCAAGGTGTATGTGATCATCCTATTTTCATTAAAAGGGATGTCCAGGGCTGGAGCTCAGTGGTTAAAGTGCTGGCCTTGCAAGCACAAGGCCCTGAGTTCAATCCCCAGCACCAAAAAAAAAAAAAAAAATTTTTTAAAAGGAATGGTGTCCAATGGCACTGGAAAGGACCACACACCATGACCTTGCATCCCGTGACTGGATGCAAGGATGGTTCAACATGAAAGCCAGTGTGACGGACCACACTAGCAGAGCAAGGGTGAGAGGTCACATGATTATCCCGGTAGAAATGGAAAGGGCATTTGATGAAAATTCAGCATCCTTTCATGATACAAACCAAGAATAGAAAGAAATTACTTCAGCATAATAAAAGCCATATGGGAAGGGCTGGGGATTTAGCTCGGTGGTAGAGTGTTTGCCTAGCAAGCCCCAGGCCCCCCTGAGTTCGATCCCCAGCACTGCCAAAAAAATATATATATATATAGACTTTCTTGGGCTGGGGATTTAGCTCAGTGGTTGGAGTGCTTGCCTTGCAAGCACAAGGTCCTGAGTTCAGTCCCCAGCACCCAAAAAAACAAAACAAATAAAAGCCATATGGGAAAAGCCCATAGTTAACACTATCATGGTGAAAAACAAAACTTTTCCTTAAGATTGGGAGCAATCCCCACTCACCACTTCCCCTTCCCTCAGTACTGGAGAGGGACCCGGAGCCTTCAGACTGAGCCACATCTAGCCCTTTTATAACATTTCAAGACAGGATCAGGCCATGTTACTAAATTGCCCAGGCTGGGTTTGAATTTGCAATCTTTCTGCCTCGGCCTCCCAGAGTATTGGATTACAGGTGTGCCTCACTGTGCCTGATAACATTTTTTTTTTTTTTTTTTTTTGAGACGGGGTCTTGCTATGTAGTTCAGGCTGGCTTTGAACTCACTGTGTAGCCCAGGCTGGCCTTGAACTTGCAATGATCCTCCTGCCTCAGCCTCACAAATGCTGGGATTATAGATCGGCATTGCCACACCCAGCTTGATGTATTCTTTTTCTTTTCTGTTTTGTTTTCTTTGTTACAGGAGATCGAACCCAGGACCTTCTCACAAATTACGTGTTCAGTCCTTTTTTAATTTTTTATTGTGATACAGAGTCTCACCAAAACACTAAGTTGCCCAGGCTGGGCTTGAACTCACCATTCTGCCTCAGCCTCCCAGAGTGCTGGGATTACAGGTGTGCACAACTGTACTGGCTTTATATCATTTTTAAAGTGCAAATGTGCCTGGAAAAATGTGTATTTGGATATACTTAAAACATTGTAATAGCAAAAAAAGGGGAGGAAATCAAAATATCCAAGGTGAGTGGGTGGGTAAGTTGGTGCATTTATATAGTGGAATACTATGTAACAGTCAAAAGGAATGGGTAGGGCTCAGGAGCATGGGTTTGGATAACTCCCAAGAATCCAATGCTGTAAACTAAATCAGTTCTGCAGATGTATGTGCAGCATCCAACTGAATGCATGTTAGTGCACAGAGAAAGGAAGGGGTTAACCATTCTTCCCACCTACTACCCACCAGGTGCTACCGTACCCCTCCAGCAATCCCATGAGCAAGCTCTTAATACCGTTTTTCAGAGAACAGGAAAGGAGGCTCGGCAAGGGGTGGCCCACCCAGGGCCCGCAGAGCCCCAAGGGAGCCCAGTACCTGGGACCTCCAGGCTGGCTCCTCCTGGCCCCTCCCTGTGGGATGGCCTGGGGACTCAGCCCTGGGCCCTGTTCCCGGGCCTGTGCCAGGCAGGAGGCCCTGTAACTGCAGCCGCTGCCCCCACCCCTGCCCACAGCCTGGGGAAGCCCTGGCTCGCCCAGGCGGCGACAATGCCTCCCATTCAGCCCTATCCCTGCTGCTGAGCCTGTGGGCCAAGGAGGGGGGCTCCTGCTGGCGTCCAGGCGGGGACCATCGCCTGCCTTTCCTCCGCCGCACCTCCGGGCTGAGCTGGCCGATCCTTCCGGTGGCATGGAGCGGTGAGTCTTCAGGCTCTGAGGGCAGCTGTGTGGGTACAGGCAAGGCCCTGCTCTTCTCTGGACCCCAGCGAGGCTGATGAACCGGCACTTCGGGACCTCCCCTGGGGTAGGGTGGCAGGAGGATGCTGGGGACGTCAAGGCAGCTCAGGAGTTTCCGGTGCATTGGTCCTGGGGCCTTGTCTGAGGCTCAGCAGCAGCCTCCTGAGCCCTGCAGACCCCGTCCCCTCAGGGACCCACCTGATTGGGTCCCTCCCTGGCCTACCCTGACCACAGGCCACTAGCACCAAGATAGGTGGACCTTGGGATTCATGCAGATAACGGAAGGGGGGGGCAGGGGTGGAGGTGCAGCCCCAGCATCAGGAGAGGCCGCACAGAGGCCATGCGGCATGGCTGGGGACCGAAGGGAGGGCAATGATGAAGGTAACACAAGCTGTAAGGAGGGGGGCGCTCCGTGCCCATGTGGTGACAGCGACATCATCCACATGGTCGATGTGGGGGTGGGGAGGAACACACAGAAGAACCTGAGCAAGTTCTGTTGAGGAGTCAAGGCCTGGGCTTCCGCTAAGGCGGAAGGGAGATGCCAGAGAGTGTGCAGCTGGCGCGCCAGGCTCCCAGGTGTGTTCCGGAAAGTTCCTCTCAGCTGCTGGGTGGTGAGCAGAGCAGAGGGGAGGCCAAGAGAGCCACGGCAGCAGCAGTTGTCCCTGAGAAGAGATGGGCAAACTGGGTGTGGTGGCACACTCATCGAAGCTACTTGGGAAGTGGAGGCAGGAGGATAACAAAGTCAAAACCACCCTGGGCAACTTAGAGACTTAGCAAGAACCTGTCTCAAAATTTAAAAATTAAAAAGGGTTGGGAATGTAGTACAGTGTGAAGGCTTAGGGTTCAATCCCCAGTACAAAAAAAAAGAGACTAGGGGGCTGGGGATTTAGCTCAGTGATTAGAGTGCTTGCCTTGCAAGCACAAGGGCCTGAGTTCGATCCCCGGCACCACAAAAAAAAAAAAAAAAGAGACTCACTGATTGATTTTGTGAGCCTCAGTTTCCTCCAGTGTCACAGGGCCGGTGACAGTTCTGGTCAGGCCGACGGCACTGTCCTGGGCCCAGAGACTGGGCTGGCTGGAGGATGGGACTGGGCCCTGCCTCAGCACAGCCAATTCTCCCTTCCTCTCCAGGCCCCCGAACTCCACCCATGTCTCCTCTGTGCCACTGCCACTGCTGCTGCTGCTTCTCCTGGGTCCAGCTTGGCACGCAGCTGCCCAGCGCTGCCCGCAGCCCTGCATCTGTGACGGTGCCAGGCGGCACGTTGCCTGTCGGCACCAGAACCTCACCGAGCTGCCCAGTGCCATCCCAGAGGTCAGTAGGGCAGGTATGGGCAGGGGTGGCAGTGCAGTGGGGAGGAGGGGATGCTGCAGGAGGAGCCTGGCTGGGCAGTGGATGTGTCACTGCCTGGTGGGGACAGTCTGGCAAGTTAACCTCCCTCTGAGCTCAGTCTTCACATCTACAAAATGGGAAGGATAATACGCAATCGCAGGGCCAGGCAGAGCAGCGCACGATAGTATTCTCAGTACTTGGGAGGCTGAGGCAGGAGGATCATCATTAGCTCGAGGTCAGCCTGAATTGCACAGCAAGACCCTGTTTCAGTGGCGCGCAAGGCCCCAAGTTCAATCCCCAGCACCCAAAAAACAAAACAAAAAACCTATTGTGTGACTGGAATATGGAGGTGACCTATATAGATAAACACTGGTTCAGTACAGATCCTGTTGCAGAGAACTGGACAAGATGCTGCCTTGGCTCTGTGGAGTTAGGAGGCAGAGGGGAGAGAAAGTAAGCAGGCAGCGACAAGACAGTGTGACAGGTGCCACCGTGTGGGGGGGTGCTCAAAAGCTGGGGGAAAAGAAGGCTTCAGGGAGGTGGCATGGGGTGCAGGATCAGGAGAAACGAGGGAAGGGGGGACAGCTCCGGGTGAGCGATAGGTGTGCGCCAAGCTCAGCCTCGCTTTCCTCTCGCCCAGCTCACCCAGAGGCTGGACCTACAGGGCAACGCGCTGAGAGTGATCCCCCCGGCCGCCTTCCGGGACCTGCCGCACCTCACACACCTGGACCTGCGGCACTGCCAGCTGGAGCAGGTGGCCGAGGGCGCCTTCCGGGGCCTGGGCCGCCTGCTGTTCCTCAACCTGGCGTCCAACCGCCTGCGCGCGCTGCCCCAGGAGGCGCTGGACGGGCTGGGCTCGCTGCGGCGCCTGGAGCTGGAGCACAACGCGCTGGAGGAGCTGCGTCCGGGCGCCTTCGGGGCGCTGGGTGCGCTGGGCACGCTGAACCTGGCACACAACGCGCTGGTCTACCTGCCGGCCATGGCCTTCCAGGGCCTGCTGCGCGCACGCTGGCTGCAGCTGGCGCACAACGCGCTCAGCGTGCTGGCCCCTGAGGCCCTGGCCGGGCTGCCCGCGCTGCGCCGCCTCAGCCTGCAGCACAACGAGCTCCAGGCGCTGCCCGGGGCCGCGCTGTCCCAGGCCCGCGGCCTGGCCCGCCTGGAGCTGGGCCACAACCCGCTCACCTACGCGGGCGAGGAGGACGGGCTGGCGCTGCCGGGCCTGCGCGAGCTGGCGCTGGACCACGGGGCGCTGCAGGCCCTGGGCCCCCGGGCCTTCGCCCGCTGCCCGCGCCTGCACACGCTCGACCTCCGCGGGAACCAGCTGGACGCGCTGCCCCCGCTGCAGGGCCCTGGCCAGCTACGCCGCCTGCGGCTGCAGGGGAACCCGCTGTGGTGTGGCTGCCAGGCGCGGCCCCTGCTCGAGTGGCTGGCGCGAGCGCGCGTGCGCTCGGACGGCACGTGCCGGGGCCCGCGGAGACTGCGCGGCGAGGCGCTGGACGCGCTGCGGCCCTCGGATCTGCGCTGCCCCGGCGACGCGGCGGAGGACGAGCCCGAGGAGCGGGCTGCAGGACCCCGCGGGCCCCCACGCGCCCCCGCGGAGCCCGAGGCTGCGGCGGCGCCCTGCCCGCGCGCCTGCGTGTGCGCCCCCGGCTCCCGGCACAGCGGCTGCGAGGCCCGCGGGCTGCAGGCGGTGCCCCGGGGCTTCCCCAACGATACCCAGTTGCTGGACCTGCGGCGCAACCACTTCCCCTCGGTGCCCCGGGCGGCCTTCCCCGGCCTGGGCCACCTGGTGTCGCTGCACCTGCAGCACTGCGGCATCGCGGAGCTGGAGGCGGGCGCCCTGGCGGGCCTGGGCCGCCTCCTCTACCTCTACCTCTCCGACAACCAGCTCTCCGGCCTCAGCGCTGCAGCCCTCGAAGGGGCCCCCCAACTGGGCTACCTGTACCTGGAGCGCAACCGCTTCCTGCAAGTGCCGGGTGCCGCCCTGCGCGCCCTGCCCAGCCTCGTGTCCCTGCACCTGCAGGACAATGCCCTGGAGCGCCTGGGCCCTGGGGACCTGGCGGGCGTGCGGGCCTTGCGTTGGCTCTACCTGAGCGGAAACCGCATCACTCAGGTGTCTCCTGGGGCGCTGGGCACGGCTCGTGAGCTGGAGAAGCTGTGCCTGGCCCGGAACCGGCTGAGAGAGGTGCCCACGGGGGCCCTGGAGGGGCTGCCCGCCCTGCAGGAGCTGCAGCTCTCGGGAAACCCACTCCGGGCCCTGCACGATGGGGCCTTCCGGCCCATGGGGCGTTCACTGCAGCACCTCTTCTTGAACAGCAGTGGTTTGGAGCAGGTGGGCACCTGGTGTGTGGCGGGGGACACAGCACAAGGCTGTACAAGAACAACCTGCATTCACTTAGCAAACCTTTGCCACCCGAGTGCCAGGTTTTAGGCTGGGTGTGGAAACCCTGGGGTAAACACGTCCCCTGCCCTTAGGGAGCCCAGGTGTGGGTGACAGGCCAGATGGAATCCAGTGCCACACAGCTAGATGCGGGTCCAGCAGGGCACTGTGGAGAATGGAGGTGGGAGGAATTTGGGTCCGAGGTGTTACCTACTCTTGAGAGCCCCCAGGAGGCACAGCAGAAAGAATGTGAACTGGGCATCAGGGTGACTTGGACACGAGACCTGCCTAGGTTTTAAGCCGAGCGAAGCCCTTCCCACTTGGGCCACCTCGGGCTCTAAGCTTACCCTCTGCAGACCGAGGGTGGCATAGGCCTAGCAGGAGCTCACACAGGGCCTGGCACCTTCTTGCAGATTTCTCCTGGGGCCTTCTCCGGTCTGGGCCCAGGGCTCCAGAGCCTGCACTTGCAGAAGAACCAACTGCGGGCTCTCCCTGCCCTGCCCAGTCTCAGCGGACTCGAGCTCATCGACCTCAGTGGCAACCCCTTCCACTGTGACTGCCAGCTGCTCCCGCTGCACAGGTAGGAGTGTGCCCACCTTCCAGCCAAGCCCCAGGGTGCCGTGTCTCTTCCTTTGTTTTGTTTTGATGGTGCTAGTGGTTGAATCTGGGCCTTGTGCTTGCTAAGTAAGCACACTACCTCTGAGCTACACCCCCAGCCCTGTTTTATTTTTTATTTTGTGACAGGGTCTTGCTGAGTTGCCCAGGCTGGGCTCAAACTTGCAGTCTTCCTGCCTCAGTTTCTTGAGTACCTTGGGTTGCAGGCATGTGCTACCATGCCCCACTCCTGTTACTATTCTTATTCTCTTTTCATAAAGGGTCTGAGGCTTGAAGTGACTCAGAGGCCACATAACTGGTGAGCCACAGAGCCAGGACTCTCAGCAGCACCTGCTCCCTGAGAGGCCCACTGCCCCCAAACTCCTGATTGCCCCCTACTCCCCTGCAAAGGTCAGGGCGTGGGCTGCCCAAGCTCTTTCCTCTTCAGGTGGCTCACTGGACTGAACCTGCGGGTGGGGGCCACCTGTGCCACCCCTCCCAGTGCCCGGGGCCAGCAGGTGAAGGCCACAACTGCTGTCTTCGAAGGCTGCCCAGGCTGGGCCACCAGGAAGGCCAAGCGGACACCGGCGTCCAAGACAGGGATCAGGAGGACCTTTGTCAAGGGAAGGCCATGAGGAGCAGGCAAGTTTGGCCTGGGCAGGGGTTCAGGTCCCACAGGCCTGAGAGCAGGGCTCTGACTTCTCTTCTAACTCATGGGCTCCAGAGTCAGGCTGTGTCCCCTCCTCACCTCCAAAGAAAATGATTATGTGCCATTTCATCCTGTGGGACAGTGGCCTTTCCTCTAAGCCATAGCACACGGGTCCCAGTGTATCCCGAAAGTCAGTCGTGTTTCCTCTAGATTGGTGTTGACTCAGCCGTTCCCGTCCTGACCTTTTGGCATTGCTGGGGGGCTGGTGGGGAGAGACAGGCTCTTGCTGGCTCCCGAGAGACCACCCCAGCAGCACAGTTAGACTCCAGTTGACATTGGCATCCTGACTCGCGGTTGCAGCAAAATCCCACAGCACTTCTTAGAAGGGCGCACAAGACACGGGTGCACTATGGTGGGGTTTGAGAGGAGAGACTGGGCCTTGGGGGGAAACAGTGGAGAAGGCAGGCAGGGGGCTTTCCTCCCTCGGGACCTATGTTTAGGAGATTGGGGGCCATTCTGTAGTGTATCACTTCCTGGGGCTGCCACAACCAAGTGCCACAAACTGGGTGACACAGAACAATAAATTTGTCTGCCTGTTTGGGGCTTACAATTGGAAATCAGGGTACTGGGGGACACTCTCTAAAACCTGAGTGGAAGGGCGCTTTCTCCATTCTTCCTGCCACTCGGTGACCTGAGTGTGGCCGAATCCCCATCTGTCCCCATCTTCATGGGGCAGTGGGATACCCCTCCGTCATTTTTTTCCCCTTGAGGTGCTGAGGATTGAACCCAGGGCTTGTATATGTGAGGCAGGTGCTCTACCACTGAGCTATATCCCTCGTCCATTTATTGCTTGGTTGAGACAGGGTCTTTTTTTTTTTTTCTGGTACTGGGGGCCGAACTCAGGACCTCATGCTTGCTAGGCAAGTGTTCTACCATTTGAGCGAAATCCCCAGCCCAGGGTCTCACTTATGAAGCCTTGAACTCACTGTATAGCCCAGACTGGCCTCAAACTCATGGTGATCCCTCCCCAGTGCTGGGATTACAGGCATGTGCCAGTATGCCCCTCATTCCCAGCCCTTTTATACATTTCGAGACAGGGTCTTGCTAAATTTGCCTAGGCTGGCCTCAAACTTGCAATCCTCCTGCCTCAGCTTCCTGAGTTGCAGGGATTTCAGACACACCTGGCACAAATTTCCCCTTTTTGTAAGGATATTGGCTGCAGTGAGGTAGAGCCCAACCTAATGAACTCAGTTTAATTGTATTGCCTCTGTAAAGAGCTAACTTCTGAGTAAGTGTAGACGCTGAGTCACTGGGAGCTAATCGGAGTTAAGATTAGACTCTGAGTCACTGGAGGTTAAGACTCTAGCGTACCTCTTTGGGGAAAGTGCAGTTGGGCCCTAGAGGTGGGAGTGGGGAAGGACCCCTCAAAAGCCCCCAAGCTGCCAGAGAAGCGCCCCTGAGCTGGCTTTAGTGACTGCAGTGATGTCATCTCTGCCCACATTCGCACGGCATTGACCTGCCAGGCACTGGGCTGGTGACCAGGGGCATTGTGGCCCGTTGACAGCCCCAGGAGGGAGGTGTGCAGGCTGGGCCAGGCCCTGGGGCCTGCCCCAGCTCAGCATGTGGCTAGAAGAGGATGGGGCTTTGAGGACCTAGACATCTCAGAACATTTCATTTCTGATGTGAAGTAAATATTCCACCTAGTGCCAGCCCTGGAGTTCTGGGTCATGATTTTACTCTTTCATTTTTTACTTTAAAATAGGGTCCTGCTGGGGCTGGGGATTTAGCTCAGGGGCTGGGGATTTAGCTCAGTGATTAGAGCACTTGCCTTGCAAGCACAAGGGCCTGAGTTCGATCCCTGGCACCACAAAAAAAAAAAAAAAAAAAAAGGGTCCTGCTAAATCCCTAAATTACGCAGGCTGGGGTCAAACTTCTGATCCTCCCACCTCAGCCTCCTGGTGCTGGGATTATAGGCGTGTGCTTGGTTCTGGGTTATTTTACTGAAAGCAGCAGTATCCTCCCCAGATCCGAAGACACTGATAGCTGCAGACCCTGAGCCCGGCAGCGTCAGGGCTCAGGGTGCTGCCCTGCCAACGCCTGCCTTACTCTTCCTTGATGCCCCGACAGTTTGGTGTCTGGCACATGGAAGGTGCCCAGTGACACTGCCAGGACGGATGTCTGAGTGCTGGTGGTGAGGTGGCAGACCCACTGCTGTCACTTAACACTGTGAAGGGAAGCAGCCAACCCCCTGGACCTTACTGGGGCTTGGAATGCTCAGCATGGACTGGCTGTGAAGGCGGATGAGCTGAATAAATGCACAACCTCGGTCTGTCCCCGCCCCTGACAGCAGCAGAGGACCCAGGCTGCTCATCGGGAAAGATGGGGAGCAGGCGGTTTCCTGAAGTTTGTAGACTTGGTCTTTGCGGCAGCCACTGTGACCCTCAGGCAGGGGACATGGAGCAAGGCAGATGCTTGGGTGTTCCCTGGCTAACGGCCCAGCATGGAGACTCAGCAGATTTCCACGTGACAAGTCCAGGTGCCCTGTAGGTGTCAGCACCCTCAGTTATACGCACTTTCTTCCACTTTGTGAACACTCAGCAAAGCTGACTTCATGTCAGGCCCAAGCTGGGCACCAGGACAGGTGAGATCCAGGCTCTCCCTCTGGGGACCTTGTAGCTCTTGGGAAGGGGAATGGCACATGGTGACAGCACATTACAGGGTTGCTATGGATATGAGATGAAGACCAGTAACACTGCCTTGCCCTCATCTGCACGCTTCAGAGCTCTGAGGTGGCCTAGGGCACACATCCACCCCTGCACAAGGAGGCGGGGAGGTGGTCTGTACCCTCCAGCACTGCCCTCCTGGAGGCTCTGTGGCCCACCATTGTGTGCCCAGCATCCCTAGGGATGGCCCCTCCTGTCCGGAAGGCATGGAAGGCCAAATGGCAGGGCAGCCAGTCTCCCTGGCTACTTCCAGCCTGGGTGCTGCACTCAGGGTGCTGGGTACCGCACTCCTTTTCTAAAGGAGCCCAGAGCAAACTGTCAGAGGCTGCCCACAAACACCAGGCCCGTGATCACTGACCTGTGTCCCCTTCTCAGGGATGCACTCGGCCCACGCCCACTCCCCCTCAGCACACCTTGGGAAGCAGGGCACTGGCCATTGGCACAAGGGCCCAAGAGGCTACCGAGGCAGCCAGACACAGCAGAGCCCCTTACAGGAGAGACAGCAGGACCTCCCCAGGCCACATGTGGGTAGGAAGAAAAGGGCTGAGGCCTGCAGGAAGTTGCTGGAGAGAGGACTGGATTTCAAGGGAGACTAATGGGGAAAGCAAGAGCAGACACAAGGTGAACTTTCAGAATGCAGTTTAGAGACGTGAGGAAAAACAAAAAGGAATTACTGTAGGCGGGTCTAAGACTAGGAAAATCCAGCTAGAAAGCAGGTACCACACCTCCTGAAGAGGGGGCACAACCCTCCTTTGGGGCACCTCAGGGCAGGCCGGCCACATCACCTCCTCAAGGCTGCACCTAGCCTTGGTCCACTAGAAGGAACACAGACATCAGGCAGGTCAGGCTCAGCCGGCCCACCTTGTGATACTGGTGTTGCCAGGGTCCTGGCCTCACGTCTCTGCTCCAGCTGCCCCAGGGTCAGGCCCTGCAAGCCACACCCATTCCTCTTAGGAAGTGGCAGTGCTAGTGCCCAGACACATGGTTGAGGGCACCTCACAGGTCACTAAGCCCCATTGTCCTGGTCCCTGCTTCTCAGTTGCCTGCCTTGGTGGGGTCCCCAGGGTGCCAGGAGCAGATGCCTTCTGCTTGGCTTCCTCTTGGGTGGAGGCTGCTCCCACCCCACCACTTGTGTCGGCCAGGGGACTCTGCTTGGTGCCGCTCAGAACTGTATTCCTACCATGCCTGGCGGTCACGGGTGGATCACACAGTCTTGTTTTCCAGGCGTGGGCAGCACCCGTCCAGCGGTGAGGGTGCGGTAGGGGCAGGAGGCAGCCACTGTAAGAGCAGAGCTGGGCTCGGTGGCACACACCTGTGATCCCAGCACTCTAGGAGGCTGAGGCAGGAGGACTGTAAGTTTGAGCCCAGGCTGGGCAACTTAGTGACTGAGATCCTGTCTCAAAAAGTAAAAAATGGGTTGTGGATGTAGCTCAGGGTAAAGGCTGTGGATTCCGTCCCCAGTCCTGTAAAAACAAAAAGTGGGCAGCAAGTTTGCCTGCTTGGAGAACTTGGGGTGCAGAGGCCATCACGTTGACCAGTGTAGGGGCCGCAGGCAGCCTGGGTCACAGCGGCCTTGGCAGGAGGGCAGGGAGTCCACGGAGACCAGGGCCGGTTCCTCCGATCGCAGGCCCCATGCACCAGGCAGGGTTTATTTTACATCAAAGGCTTAGTCTCCAACTCCTGCAAGGGATGGTGGAGGGCGGAGGGCGACCTTTGCTCCCGGCCTGGGCTGGCTGCCGCCTGCTGGGTGCCAGGGAGACTCAGTCGTCCGTCTCCTGCTTGATGCTCTCCACGGGCACAGGCAGCTCTGGGCTGGGAGTCTTGTCGGGCGAGGCTGCATCCATGTGCTCCTCCTTCACACATACCGCGATGACTGGGGGGGACAGCGGGGTGAGCGAGCACTGCCACGGGGCCTGGATTCCCGCAGACAGGGCCACTAGGAGGTGGCGGGCAGCCGGGACCACCCTCGTGCCCTGCTCACCTCCCAAGGCAGCAGCAGAGGAAGCCTGGGGCCCGGTGGACCCAGCCGGCAAGGCCGGCTGTGTGGAAGTGCTGGTACCTGTGTCTGCCCCCACCCCCAGCATCTGAGGTGGGCAGAGGCAGAGGAGCGGCTGGCTCGCAGGCCCAGTGGTTACGGCCTGCTCGGTGCCCAGCAAATCCCCTCCACCTCCGCTTTCTCTTCTGTGCCCAGGTCAGAATGGAGGGGTCGCCTCCAAGTGTGGCGCAGGCTGGCCCTGCCTCGACCCCCGGCGGCTCTTACTCTCGTCAGGCCCGGGCTCCGATGTGACATGCCCCGCAGTCTGCAGCTCGTGCTCCAGCAGGGGCTTCTTGGAGCCCTGCCTCAGGGGCCGGGGCTTGGCTGGCGGGATTCTTTTCCCTTGAATAAAGACAGAATCAAACCCAGCATTGGGTCCATTCTCTGTGAGGCCCTCTGGGCTGGGTGGTCAGGCAGGAGGGTAGGGGACAAGGGACAGTTTGGGACAGACGACCTGGCCGTGCGCTGGGGTCGCAAGCCCCTCCAGTGGGGTTCCCTACCCCCTGCAGACTGCACTGCAGCATGTGGCTCCAGAGCCTCCCAGCCCACAGGCAGGGTGCCCTGACCTGTGCCACGCACTCCCGTGAACCTGCCCCTGCCTGGCCGCATGACTCTTTCTGGCTCTTGTCGTGTAGCAGGACATCCTCTCTGTATGCGGGGCCAGCTCCTCTCGCCCTCTGCCCCTTCCTGCCCAGGCCAGGTGCTGGGGGTGGCCTGGCAGCCTGTGCCGCCCCCTTGGGAATCGAGAGAGAGTGGGGCCTGGAAGCCCGGGGTTTCTCCCTGGCCTCTCCCTTAGAGCCCAGCAGCTGCCCTGACCACTGTCACCAGGGAGACTGAACTCTTTGCTGTGCTCCGGGTCCCCAGAGGCCTGCGGGGAAAGGGCAAGGCTGAGGGGAGGAGGGTGGGCCACCGACTCCATGGCTTAGCGCCCCCACACCTGGGCCTGGTGGCCTCCCACTGAAAGTCACAGAAGAGTGGGGCTCCAGCACAACTTACTTTTCTTCCCGAACTGTTTCTTTTTCTTCTTTGTGGCTTCTTTGGCCTTGAGAGGTGTGGCTGGTTCTATGGTTGAAAGACCAGGGGAGCTGAGATGAGAAGGGGCTGGGGGAGGTCACAGGGTACCCCAAGAGGGAGGGCCTGCTGGGCCCAGTGGTTAATGGGTGGGCAGGATGCGGGCAGATGTGGGCGGACGCGGGGTGGGTTGGGAGCTCTGTGGGCTGGGGGGAGGGCGGGAGAAGCAGCCTGAGAGGGCGGGGTGCCGCTGAGGGTGACAGGAAGCTCCTAACCTTGTGCCAAGGAGCTGGGCCGGGCACAGGAAGGGTGAGGGCAGCAGAGGAAGAGAGACGAGGGAGGAGAGCTGTGGGCTGACCTGTGGCCACCGGTGGCTGGAGCTGGTAGCCGGTGAGCTCACACCAGCCCACCGGGTAGATGTCCGGGGACTCACAGTCCACCCACTGGTCGTACTCGCTGTCCCAGCCGTCAAAGTGGATGCTGAGCAGCCGGTGTACCACCCGCTTTACCGTGGCCACGCAGATGAGCCGGGGCTCCATCAGGTCCACGGCCTCCAGCTTCATGCCCACCTTGAAGCCATGGTTGGGGCAGTCCTGGGGGGCACAGGAGGCTGGCACTGAGGGCCCACTGCGCTGAGGCCAGCCGTGCCCAGTGCAGTGTGGGGCTCGGGAGTGGCCATCCTGGCAGACCCCTTGGGAGAAGAGGTTGGAGCTGGTGCCCTGCTCTATCGGGCCTCTCACCATGTTGAAGAGTCTCGATGGAGCTGCTTTAGACTTGGTCTTCTCCAAGTAGGTCTCCCAACTGAAAGTCTCAGTTTCATACCCTGCAGGAGCAAAGAATTTCAATGCAGGAGAGGAGGGATGCAGGAAGTGGGTTGGGGAAAGGAGCACACTGCTCAAGAGCCATTGAAGCTTGATCAGGACCCAGCCCAGAGTCTCCATGGCAGCCACTTTCCCTCCTCCTCCTCAGGTTGGCACCTGCTGTAGGAAGACAGTCCTGTTGCACAGGCTGTTCACTGCTCAAAGGCACAAGCAGGAGCTCTGTTCACCAGGCACCTATCATCCATGATGGAAGGGCTAGTGGTGGCTGTTGGTGGCTATCATCTCTCACACACTTTGAGAACTCCATGCCCTAAGTATCTACTCAACCAGCACTCTGGGCCTGTGGCCTCACCCTGCAAGGCCAGCGTGTGGTGCTGGCCCAGGCTCACCTTTTGGAGGCGTGAGTTCGATGTCATTCTTCTGGCAGAAGGTGGCTGGGAAGATGGCGTGGGAGGAGGCATGGTAGCAGAACCAGTCAGAGCCGTCTGTGGAGGGCCCCCCATCTACACAGATCATCAGGTAGCCATCCAGGAGGACCTAGGGGAGTGAGGAGGCAGACAGGCGCCACGTCACCAGCTGTGGCCCTTCTGGCGGGGCCCTCACATGCAGAGTTCTGCCTTGCCCACATGCAGCCCAAACCCCGTGCAGCTGAGAGCCCCTCAGAAAGCCAGGCCAGAGGTGAGGCCCTGGCCCACCTTGCAGATGGTCGCCACGCAGATGTTTCCCAGGTTCAGGGGATCAATGGCCTCTAGCTTCATCCCCTCCTTGAACCAGCCACCTTCTGTGTAGACAGCTCGGACCTGAATGGAATGGGGCAGCTGGTGTTCACCAGGCTGGCAGGTTGGCAGGCCCAGGGATCTGGAGGGAGGGACAGTCCCCAGGAGACACCAGGCTCCTGGGCCCAGAATAGGTCGTCACGGACCAGGAGAAAAGTATGTGTGGGCCACGCCTCACCTTCTTGAACAGGTAAGGGACAGCATCACAGTAGATCTTCCGGAAGGTGGGGTGATGGGCCATGTCGCTTCGCCTTTCTTTGAGAGGGCAGAAGGTGTGAGGGAGAGATGGGAAGTGAAGGCGGCTGAGGGCCCCTCAGCGCCTCCCCAGAAAGGCAGCTGCTCCAGGAGGCAGGTGGTCCACCCCAGCCCGGGCATCATCAGGAGCCTGGGCGACTGCTCAGCCCCTCTTGCCTCCCATTCCTGGGGACTTGGGCCCAGGGTCACTTGGCCTAGGGTACTGCTGACCTGACATCTTGATGCCATGGCCGACACGCCGTGACCAACCCACTGGGTGTATCAGGGGACTCCACATGTGACACCAAAAATCGTCATCACTGTCACCATCCTCATAGAGGAGCCGCAGGCGACCCCCGATCACCGTGTCCACCACGGCCATGCGGGTTCGTGACACCTGGGACTTGTCCACAACCTCCAGGCGCATGCCCTGGCGAAAGGGGTACTTCATGCTCTCCACCATCTGCAATGACACCAGAACACAGGCCGCTGCTGCCCCAGGCTGCTCCCTCCCACCTCAATGCTCCTTCTGGAGTCAGCAGAAGACGGATGGTACGGCAGACACCAGGAGGCAGCAGGGAGCCCTGTGGCCTGCAGGTTCACCTGCGAGGTGCGCACTGCCTCATCACCTAATGCCAGCAATCAAGGTGGTGGGAATCATAACATCTGCTTCAGACTAAGTAAATTCAAATGACCAGAGAGGCCAAGTGATGTGCCTGGAGGCACACAGACCCATGGGGGCCAGATCTGGGCCCAGAAGCTGGTGTCCATCTAGGGCACTGCCCTCTGAGCCCCGGGCACCTCCTCAGTCCCCTTAACCTCCTGGCCCTCTGCTGTGGCAGTGCAGGAGCTGTCTTCAAGTGTCCAATTCCAGCTCTGATTCTGAGGGACTGTGCCTCAGAAATGCTTTCAGAGCACTGCAGTAGCAATCTGTGCCCTCTCGCCCAACAGGAGACACTGCCCAGGGCCCCACAAGCTGCCTTCCACAGCGATGGTAGTGGGGCACAAGCAGGTGGTAGGTTCCTCGTGCCCTGTGGCTTTGGGGCCATGGCACCTGGGTAGGACCTGGCCAGCTCTGGGGCACGGCGGGCTCAGAGAGATCAGCCCTGGCAAGGTGTGGCACCGACAAGGAGACAGAGAGTTGCTATTTCCACACACGCCGGGAGGGGGAACTCTCCGAGGCCACAGAGCACACAATGCAATGGTTGGACCGGGATCCCAAGGCCGACTCCACCCACTCCATCTTTGTTTCCCTGGTTGGCCTCTGAGCCACCCTGGCTTTTCCCATCAAGGCAAAATCCAAAAGTCATTTTTTTTCACATAGCCTCCTTGATGCCTGCTCCTTTTCCAAGGCCACAAGGCCAGCGACACCACGTCCTGGCAGCACGTGCCCTGCATTTCCGATGCCCCAAGACGGGACTCCAGCCCCTGCGACGCAGGCCAGCCGCTGTCCACAAGAGGGCGCTACCCAGCAGCGGGCCACAGCCAGAGCCCGGCAGGGGAGGAATCTCCACTACGGGCCTGAGCACCCTCCATTGTCACCAGGTGACTTTTTAAATGAAAACACTTTTTTCTTCTTCATAGACTGAACACACTGAGGTACATCCCCAGTCCTTTTTGAGACAAGTCTCACTAAACTGCCCAGTCTGGCCTCAAACTTGTGATCTTCCTGCCTCAACCTCCTGAGTAGTTGGGGTTACAGGTGTGTGCCACCAACTAAGTAGTTTTTAAAAATTAAACTCAAATGCCACATAAATGACTGTGAGGCACATTCCTAGTTCAGAACAGCAGCTATTTTATAATTATGATTTTCGTTTCTTCTGCCTCTGAATTTCCTCTGGTGATCCCTAGATGGCGGGCAGGGTCTGTGTTCACTGTATTCCCACAGTGCCTCATCTACAAGAACACAATAAGACCTACTGTGTGCACATTCCAGGAAAATACTAGAAGCAAAGGTAAGTACTTTGCAGAGCGGAAGTGTAAGAAAGCAGCCTGACAGGGCTGGGCCAGGGCCTGGGGGCGGGCAGGCGGCACCACCTCAGGGAGCCTGTGGACTCTGTCCAGAGATATGTGGAACCACTGAAGGCCGGCAAAGCAGAGGCGTCTCAGAAAAACACGGCACCGAGGGCTGGGTATCAACGCACGGCTCAGTGGCAGAGCGTTTGTGTACGAGAGACCCTGGGTTTGATCCCTAGCACTTCGAAAAAATAAATGAAAAACTGAAACCCCAAGAGCTCCCACCAGACCTTGATGTGGAAATCGACAGGCAGCGTCCGGGAGCCCACCAGCCGCTTCATGAGGTAGCCCTTCCAGTCGGTGAACTTGGCATGGATGGCTGCGGGACACCAGCAGAATGCTGTCAACTAGGACTGACAGCACCCTCGCCTGCCCTGAGGTCGGCAGAGCACACTGAATCTTTCAGCTCTGCTGCTCTGGGCCAGCGACCACCTATCTCACAACACCCGGTCCCACAACCTGGACCTGCCCCAGGGCTGCTGGGACAGAGGAGGGAAGAAGCAAAGGGGCTGGCCGTGGGGGTGGGGCTTGGTTCAACCCCAGACCTGGGCTCCCTCTGTCAAGGGCCCTACAGGGCAGGGAGCATTCTCGCCAACTCACTCCGCGGGGGCACCAGGATCTTGCTGTTGATGGCACACCAGCCGATAGGGTGGACGTCCACGGTGCCCAGGTTGCACCAGAAGTCATGGCTGGCATCGTTTTCAAAGCCTTCATAGCGAAGGAGCACCCGATACCCTGAAAGGAAGGCCAAAGGGGGCCATGAGGGAGGATAGGCCAGGGAGGGATCTCCTCAGGCCTCCCCTCACCTCTAGCCTGAGCCAGACTTCTTGCTTCCATTCCAGGAGCTCCTTCCAGACAAGTGGGGTTCCTGTTGTCCCCAACAAGACAAACCCATGACACCTATCTGGAAAGCGCTATGGCATGGGGTGTTTATTTTCTATACCCTAATCATCTCTGGAACAAACCCAAGAAACTGGCATCTCCCAGCCTGTACAGCTCCACGGTCCCCTAGAAGGTAGGACAATCTCAACAAGGAGTGAAACTCTAGTGAGTGGGGTTCTGTTTGATTTATAAAGTCAGTATCTGGCTGGCATGGTGGCACACGCCTGTAATCCCAGCACTCAGGAGGCTGAGGCAGGAGGATCACCACAGTTCGAGGCCAGCCCGTGCTACATAATGAGACCGTGTCTCAAAAAAAAAAAAAAAAACAGCAGATGACACTGCTCACCTGTGAGATGTCATTCCACACACGTCCCAGAACCTGCCCTCACCGGAAGGACACCCACCTGCTGCCTGAATGACAGAGGCAATCCAGTACACCCGGCTGGGAAGCACGGCATCACTGTTGAGCACCTCCACCTTCATCCCCTTCATGACGTCCTCCCACTGGTCATAGAGTGGGACCTGGGTGGAGAAAGGCACATTTGCAGGGCACGAGCTGCCTAGCTGGCAGGGAGAGTGGTGTCCCGGGCCCAAGTCATCATGTCCCTCCCTGCAAGTCAACTGTCCCCATCACTGACTGCACAGAAAGCCAGGCCTGTATCAGGCATGGAGAGCAGGGCACAGGAGAGGGAAAGGCAGGGCGGGTGGAGGCCCAGAGTCGCAGACAAGTTCTGAGCATTATGGGGCCAGCTCCTGTGCACACTGTCTCGGGCACACAGCACGGCTTGGTGAGCCACAGGCGCTTGGTCACCATGCCATCCTGTGCGCTGCGGCCCCCGTGTGCCAGTCAATTTCCCAGCACAAAGACTATCATGTTTTATTGTCACTCAGCCTGGACAGTAAGTGTAACAACACCCTCATTTCTCATTTTTATTCTTTTTCCTCTCTTTTTGGCGGGCTGATGCTGGGGATCGAACTCAGGGCCTTGCACTTACCAGGCAAGCACTCTACCATTGAGCTAAATTCCCAACCCCTCATTTCTCATTGCTGAGACACACCGCTCCACACCTACAACCGAAGGGAGGGGAGGCATGACCTGGTGGAAGGGCCTCAGCGGAACAAAGCTGCTTGGTCCTTGGTAGCCAGGGGGCAGATTGCAGAGGGGCTTGGGGAGGGGCTGTTTAGAGTACCCGAGGCTCCGCCTCCATGGCCCACCCAGACACACCCAGGAGCACGCTTTACTAATCTGCTAGGTGTTCTCAATCCAAACAAACTGACAGATCAGGATCCATGGTCACAGGCAGGCTCGCACTAAGCTGCTAAACTGCCCAGGCTGGGCTCCAATTTGGGATCCTCCAGCCTCAGGCTCCTGGAGTGCTGGGATTATAAATGCACACCAGGCCAGTATTAAATTCTTAACCTCAAGTCCATCCTGCCCGGACCTCGCCCTTCCAGCTTCAGTGCTGGGCAGCAGGGAGCCTCCAGGAGACGTTGGCCGTGGAGCCATCCCTGCCTTCCACCTGTGGACCAAGGGGCCTGGCCAGAAGAGAGGCACCCTGCTCTCCCTGGGAACCAGGAGAAGGGAAGAAGGGTGCAGAGTCAGGAAGGCCATAGCTCAGGGCTGGGGCTACAGCCCGGGGCAGAGTGCGTGCAGGGGCCCTGGAGTCAAACCAGAGCACAGGGGTGGGGAGAGGAAGACAGAGAGACAGACAGACACAGAGAGAGACAGGAGACAGGGAGAGATCTCTGGATATCGAGCAGCACAAGCTACTATGTAAACAAGCAGAGGGACCGCGGAGGAGGCGCAGCTGAGCATAATGTGCCCCTCTGCACGCGCCCAGTGTTTTCTGGAGGATTTGCAGGAAGTGAGGCACAGTAAACTGGCGCGAGCAGGAAAGCCACCGCCATTCTCTCCACAAGGCCCGGCCCCACCGCAGGTAGCAGCCCTCCTGAGGTGGGAAGGGAACACCAGACAGAGTGAGCCGAGCCTGTCTCTGGCTGTCCCTCCCGCCCTGCCGGGCACTCACGTGTTTAAAGCAGCTGACGGGAGCAGCCTTGTAACTGTGATCCTTCAGGAACTTCCCCCAGTCGAAACCCAGGACCAGAGCTGCAGAGCAGAAGGAGCGAGAGTCCAGGCTGGGGGCCTACGCGGCAGCCCCGTGAGGAGCCGGCCGAGGAGCCTGTGGGGTGCAGAAGTGGGTCCCTTTCCCTGCCCCACCGAGCGCTCTCTTGACACTCTGCCCACGGCCCCTCAGGTGCCAGCGCACCTGCCCCGCCAGTGGCCATCGGGATGACGAGGATTGAACCTAAAGGCCGCCAGACGTTCAGGTATAGAGGAACCTTCAGGAAATGTCTCTCTCCTTCCCCAAAGTGAAATTCAGCTTCCCTCACCTAACCCGAAGCCCTCCCTCCCAGGCTCACTGGCCACACCCGGGAATGTGAGAAGGGTGCACACCTAGCCACCCCCTCCTCCTGGCCCTGGGGGCAATTTCAGTCGGCAGCTCAGGCCAGCTACCACAGGGCTGCTCTGGGGCTCTGTTTTTTTGTTTTGTTTTTTTGAATGCCCTCCTTCAAACCAGACCTGGCCCCAGCTGCATCGGGATAGAGCAAAGGAAACTAACAAGGCCAACTGTTGGTTTCTGAACGCCCGAGGGTAGGGTCCGGGCAATTTCAGGTTGACTGACTCAGTTTCTGAGTTCCTTTCCACACTACCCAGCAGCCAGGGCAGGGCATCTTTTGTGGTCCTCTTATAGAGAAGGCTGCCCCAACCCAGGCCACTGCCTTCTCACCATCTTGTCCTGTTGGTGTCCCATCTGCCAGCTGTCCCGTCCCTTGGGAGTGGAGGAAGGCTCCAATTTTGGCAGACCAGGCCGCCTTGTGCAGGACTTTGGCTTTCTTGGTGGGCGGCTTTCCCTGGAGGTAGAAGACCAGAGGGTGCGGCCCGTGGCTGGACCTGGGCTGCCAGGTTCAGGGCCTGGCCTTGGTCCAGTTACTCAACCTGTCTGGGACTTCGGTTTCTTCTGTGAGAATGGACGATGACCCTAACGACACTTAGCTTAGAGGCTGGCAGTGGGGGAGGATAGGGCAGTGACAGAGGGATAGGCAGCATCTCTTGGGCCTCTGCTTCCCCCAGGAGCCTCTCCCTTCTGTCTCTACTCTCCTGGGGTCTGCAGACCCACAGCAGAGGATGTGTGACAGAGGGCCAGAAACTCTCCACTACAGGGGTCACATTATGAATGTTCTTGAGATGTCCATGGCCGCCTCCAGGGGCTCAAAGAGGACAGCCCTTAAGGGACGGGTCCTGATGTGGTCTGGACCTTGTAACTTAAGCACTGATGGGAAAGGCCAAGAATTTAAAGAGATCAGTGAAACAGAAATGTGGGTTTAAATTCCAGGCAGATCTAATCACATTTTTAATTATATATCTTTAAGTCACTAAAATTAAAAAAATTTTGAGCTTTTAAAATAAGATTTTGTTGGGCTGGGGATTTAGCTCAGTGGTTAAAGTGCTTGCCTTGCAAGCACAAGGACCTGAGTTCAATCCCCAGTGCCAAAAACCAAAACAACAATAAAATAAGATTTTGTTGTTTTTTTGTCTGTTTCAGGCAGAGTCTATGTGTGCCAGGCCAGCCTAAACTTTCTATGATCGTCCTGCCTCAGCTTCCTGAGTGCTGGGATTACAGGTATGTGCCACCATGCCCAGTTCTAAAGCAGGAATTTTTTTGGAGGGGTCCTGGGGCTTGAGTTGAGGGCCTTGTGCTTGCTAGGCTAGCACTCTACCACTTGAGTTAAATCCCTAGCCTCCAGGAACTTTTTTTTTTTTTTTAGGGACATTTTTAAATTTCTTTTTTTGGTGGTACTAAGGATGCAGGCCCTTGCTTAAACTAGGCAAATGCTCTACCTCTGAGATACATCCCTAGACCTTAAATCCTCTCCTTTTCAATACTGGGGATTGGATTCAGGGCCTTCACACTAACCTACATCCCCAACAACCCCCCGACTTTCTAATTTTGAGATGGGCTCTCTCTAAATTGCCCACGCTGAGCTTGAACTTGTGATCCTCCTGCCTCAGCCTCCCAGAATGCTCTGATTACAGGCATGTACTACCAGCTCCTTAAATCCATTTTTTATGGTCATCAGTGGGTAAAGGATGTCAAGCCCAGGCTGGGGATTTAGCTCAGTGGTTAGAGTGCTTGCCTTGCAAGCACAAGGCCCTGAGTTTGATCCCTAGCACCAAAAAAAAAAAAAAAAGAATGTCAAGCTCTATGCAAATACCCCACACACACCATCATTAGGTCCCTGAGACCTAATAGATATTTCTATGACTGGACTATAATTCACAAAATGAGGAGAGCAATGTAACTGCCTCACAATGTCACCATAAAGGTACAAAGCCCTAAGCGGAAAGATCCAACACACAGAAACTACTAAATGCCACAGAGGTGTTCTGGGAATTTGCTGGATGTTAGAAGCAGCTGGGGGCACTTTAAAATCCCCACAGTCAGGCCACGCTCCATCCCAATTTGATTAGAATGTTTGGGTGTCAGGAGGATGCAAACAGCAGTGTTTTTTTAACTTTTCCAGGTGATCCCAACATGCAGGCAAATTGGAGAAGCAGGGTTGTGGATGGCAGGAAGACCGAAAGGCCTGGCTGGAGACTGGGCTTCAGCCAAGGTTCCGCTGTGCTCTTCCTACACAGAACAGAATTGGACGCCGCTCTAACCCCATGGACCTCAGCACACTTCATGAAAGTGTGGGCTCCACAGCACATAGCTGTGTGTCTTCATCTTCAAAAGTTCTACACACATCAACCAGTAGCTTTGGCAAGGTTATCTAGGTGGCTGCCTGTGATGTGGAGTCAGAGATGAGGCACTGATCCTCATGCCTGGTTCTCAGCTTCCTTTCAAGGCTGGTAAAAAAGTTCAGTGAAGACCAAGGCGTCAGACTCCCCCAAGGTAGGACTTGTTGTTTAAAACTTACTAAGAATGTCAGATTGTGATTGTGGGGGATAAGGGTGGGGAGTGCAGAGGGCTCCAGGAATCTATAATTTAACAAGCTCCAGGGTTTCTTATCCCATGAAGTTTGGGAGCACACTAAATACCAGGAAATGTCCCACCTCAGACAGCCACAAGCAAGGACTGTCATCAGCCCACCAGGCCCTGGGTAGCTCCTGTCCAGCACCTGAGGCCCAGAAGGTGCAAGTGGCTGCCTCTCACCTGTAATCTGGCCAGGATGCTGGCTTTCTTGGAGTTGGAAGAGTAGCTCCGGGAACAGGAGACGCTGCAGAACCTCTTAGTCTTGGAGAAGAAGGCTTCCCTTGTGCCCACGATACCACACATCTCACAGACAGCTGGAATAGAATTTAGTGCATGACTCACCTGATATGGTTACCTCAAACTGTACAAATTGACGAGTTGTTCAAAAATCTGGGGCACAGGGCTGGGGATATGGCTCAGTGGTTAGAGTGTTTGCCTTGCAAGCACAAGACCCTGAGTTCGATCCCCGGCACCAAAAAAAATAAACCAAAAAAAAAAAACCCCAAAAAAACCATCGGGCCACTGCCTTAACCAGTGAGCCTCAGCCCCTCTAAAGTGACGGAACTGCAATAGGAGGAGAAGGTGTACATGTTGTCTCTTTTCAAGACAGATTGCACTATGTAGTCCAGGCTGGCCTTGAACTCCTAATCCTTCTGCCTCAGCCTTTTGAGTAGCTGAGTCCACAGGTGCTGTACCATCACAACCTGCCTGCCATGTACCTCTCAATCTGTCTCACCCTGCTTTGCTGCCTAGCTTCTCTTGGTCCTGCCAACAGTGGGACTAAAAGAAATCCATGAGGATGACAGGGGAAGCAGGCAGGTGTTGGCCCATTTTCAAGGAGGAAAATGAGAAGACAAAAAGAATACGCAAGGAGAAAAACTGCCAAGGCACTTAACCTCTCTGGCTCTATTTTCTCACCTAAATAGTAAGGAACCGAACTAGTTCTGAGTTTCAACCTTGACTTCACATTGGAGGTGCCTGAGGAGCCTTACAAAATGCCAGAGCCTGAGATTCTGATGAAGAGGTCCATATAGGACACAAGCATCTGTAGTTTGTTACAAGGTCCCCGGGTGATTCTAACCAGCAGCCAAGCCTGCTGTTTCCTAATGATTCCTTCTAGTGCTAAAGTTCTAAGATTACAAGAGAAGGGCTGAAAGAAGATAGGAGGGAGAAAGATAAAAGGCAGAAAGGAAGAGAAGACAAGACGGATGGAAAGGAAAGAAAGTTCAACTGGCAAAGCGTATTAGATTACTGTTGTAAATATTGGAGGTACTAAGGAATGAGGTGTCAGACTGTCTAGCCTGCCTCTTCTCACAGGCATTCCACACACTCATCTCGAAGACATGAGATCAAGCAGTGCTTTACATCTGGAAGCCCCGACACAGGGACCTAACGGCTACCCAGGCATCACATCTTCGAAGACAATTGGCTTCCAGATGATCCATGGGGATTCTTACCTGCTTCCCTACTCCTTATCCTACATTCCCACCTCTCACCCCCAACTACCTGATTTCCAATCCACAAGCCCTGCCCCCCAGCTATTTCTTGTCCCTTCTGGGACAGTACTCAACACTTTGTTTCCTACCTTCTCCACATCCAGACTTAGAAATATTCTGCCTAATCGCACAAGTGTAAAAACAGCACCATGTTACTGATGACATCTAGTATGTGCTCAATACACGTCAGTTGTGAAAGAATAAATGAAATCACAATCTGAAACCAGATTATAGCACGGGAAATGGCCCCTGGGGCCAGGTCTGTAGACATCTGATCTCGAAGACATGAGATCAAGCAGTGCTTTACCTCTGGATGGCCTGTGCCCATTCCCCTCTCCAAGACCTCCTGACTCCTCCCCATCTCCCAGGGACACTGTGAAGGCACCTGGCTCGGAACCACTGCCATCCACGGAGCGGGGAGTCCCAGGGCTGAGCAGGTGCAGCGGGGAGGTGGGCAGCTCCCCTGCTTCCCGATCCTCATTTTCTGCTTCACTGGACTCCTCCAGATAGGAGCTGCTCTCACTGCCCACACTGCTGTTGTAACTCCGGAAACTGTCATAGCCACCGAACAGCTCTAGGTCGTCATCTTCCTCTTCTTCCTCCATTGGTTCTAAACACGGAGTCTCCTAGTGGAATGACAGAGTAGGCAGAAGAAGCATGACTGGGTTCAGTGTACGGGGAGAGAATCTGCAGATCAGCTATCAACTTCTTTCTGGTTCTTTGTCAAGTCACCACTTTTGGGGGCCTTCCAAATACCCCTTTTGGCAAACACCAGGATAATTCTCTATGTATTTCTCCACCACAGCTCAGCAGAACAGCATAAGGCAGAAATACGTGTGAGGAACTCACCAGGCTCTTCTGTGGATTTATAAATAATAGTATTTTAATGCAGATGAAACAGACTACAGCTGCTGCTTGACTTTCAGGGAGTTACATCCTGAGAAGCTCAACATAAATTGAAAATATTGTTAAGTTGAAAATGCTTATCAAACATCATAGCTTAGCAACACAGACACTGTAGAGTATTGGGTTGTTTCCCTGTGATCATACAGCTGACTGGAAGTTGCAGCTTGCAACTTGAGAAAATGCCCAACATCCCAAGACAGAATCCTGTTGCATATGGGTAGCTTGGGAACAGATCAAAATTCAATCTTCAAAGAACCATTTCTACTGAATGAATATTGCTTTCACACCACTATAAAGTCAAAAAACTCATTGGATGACATGAAGTCTGTGTAATGTGAAAATATCCTAAGTATTTTGCAAGGACTTTCTGGGGTAAGAGATGTACATTAGAGCCATTCTCCCTGTTCAACATATGTACAGCAAAATATCCTCAACTCAAAAATAATTCAAGTCAGAGAAAAGTTAATATGAGACCCAGACTGTCCCAAGGAAGATCTGAGAGGTAGACAGCACAGATAGCTATAGCATAGTGTTACCGTATGTGCCACAACTTTGGGTTCAGCTCTGTCATCCTAACTAGCGAGTCATTTCACTTCTGTGAGTCTTGATTTCCCCATCCATGGAATAAGACAAATTTGGCTCACAAGATGTGAGATGGAAATGGGATACTGTATCTAAATCAACCTAGTACAAAAGGCTCAGTGAAGCGAGGTAAATTGTGTGAGGCTCTGGGCCAAGGCTCAAATACCATCTCCAGTGACTACCAGCTGTAGGATGGACCTGCAGCAATTTCTCAGTGCCTCGGTTTCCACAAAATAAGGATAATACCACCAATTTAATAGGATTTGGGGAAAAAAAGATGGTACATGTAAGCACCTAGAACAGTGATTTGCACATGAGTCCTCAATAAATGTTGATAATTATTACTGGTTAAAAGTATGGTCTCTCAAATCCTATCTGCCTGGTTCTACCACTTAACTGAGGTTTTTTTATTTGTATGTTTGTTTGTTTGAGACAGGAGCTCACTATGTAGTTTAGGCTGCCCTTGAACTCATGGCGATCCTCCTGCCTCAGCCTCTGCCGCGCTGGGATTACAGGTGTAGGTCACCACGCCCGGCTTAATCGAGATTTTGTACACAGTATCTAGCCTTACTGCTCAGTTTCTTCACCCGTACAACGGATACAATAACAAGCCTTCTTCGGAAGATTGTTAAGAAGACTGAAATATGAAAAGCCTAATTCCATTTGCAGCAGTTGGTGACAGCTCTCAAAGAGTGCGCAATTATTTTCCGCTTCATTATTCTCCTTCAGTCTTGTAGAGTTTTCGAGCTAGTCTACTTAATATTTGCAACTATACATGCAAATATGTTAGGAAGGAAACGAAATTCAAATACACAAGGTGCCCAGAGGATACAAGATTAACGGGCGGGCGAGTTACAGGCTGCTGTAACAGAGTGGAAACGCAGAACAACTAAGGTTTTGGAGGATGGCACCTCCTCCACTTCCTGGCTGTGAACTTCCCGGGGATCTACTCCCTCTGGAGCCTCAACTCCTTCACCAGAAGGACAAGGCCGTGTCGCAGGATGGCTTCATCCCTGGGAGCTGAGCCATATTAAACTTCACCTATGCTTCCTTCCTCCTGCCTGTGTCAGGCCTGGCAACCCCCAAGGAACACGACCATGAGACAGGAGGACAAAGAAGACCCAGGAGCCCACCGATCTGAAGCCAGCTCCCCTTCCCCACGCGAGTGAGGCTGTTCCTCCTCGAACTCCTTGCCGGACGTGAGCCCCGCAAGCAGCAGCAAAAAGCAGCAAAAAGCAACGCCAATCGCCACTGGCCGCGCTTCAGATCGCTACCTCAGTTTACCACTCCTTCCACCCTCTACCCACCAAGCGTTGTTAAGAGGCCTAAAGACAGGTCCACGGAGCGAGGATCTCGGGGTTCCCTTTTCTAGCTGTGTTAAGTCCTTTTCTTTTTACCTCAATGCTCTGGGGCTTCTCCATGAGTCTTAACTCAGTTTCCTCAACCGTCACCAGGTGCGGGAAGCCATATTGGCCTCGCCGCTCTGCCCGAGCGTGCTCATTGGTCGCATCCCTGAGCCGAGGACCAATGACCGTGCAGGAAAAGTGGAAAAGCCGGTTCCGCGTCGGTTCGCGCCGCTCCTCCCCATAGAGGCTGGGAAGCCGCGGGCGATTTTGGGACTTGTAGTTATCGCCTGGGTGCGCGTGGGGCGGAGGTGGGGCGTTGCCATGGCAACGCGGAATTCTGCACCTGCGCCCTAGGCGGTGGTAGTCGCTCTGCCCCTCATCCCCACCATGTTCCTCGTTAAACAATTACTCAGCACTTACTGAGCACAGTTGCAGGCTCCAGGAATAATCTCGCAACTCCCCACTTAGAAATTTAAAGTTGGGCTTGTGCCGGGGACTCAGTTCAGACATAAATTGGAATGTCAGAGTAAAAATGCCCCCCTCCCTCAGAACCCTCAACTCTATCCCTCAGAATCCCTCAGCATCCTCACCACTGTCTCATGACTAAAACCTCGAGCATGAGGCTCTCCACCCCATCGTGTTTGGGTTTCCCACAACCGCTGTCCGTGTTCTCAAATCCAGAGACACGCGGTCATGGTTTTACAGAAGACAAAACAGGTTGGGGATTTAGCTCAGCGGTGCAGTGTTTTCCTAGCGCAACGCCCTGAGTTCAATCCCCAGCATCACAAAAAAGGAAAAAAGAAAGAAAGAAAGAAAGAAAAGAGCAAACAGTAGTTCTTCAGGTTTGGATGCTTTTTTCCAAGATCCCACAGGATTGAAATTTAGAATTTCAGCAGGGAATGTGGCTCAGTGGTGTAGAGCATTGTCCTAGCACGTGCAAGGCCCTGGGTTCAAGCCTCATTAACACAGGCACACATTAGGATTTACTCTATGTGTATGCTGTGTATGTGTGATGTGTGCATCCTTCTCGATGCTATGCTGTGTTCCAGTTAATTGAGACTCTCAATGTAATATGGAGGATGACTATATCTAAAATCTATTCCTAAATTTGAGATCCATCCATAGATATGCAGGTCCTTCTTTCCTTTACTACTGCTCTAAACACTTGTATCCGTGTGGCCGACAAGTGCTGATTCAGGTGGGGTGTAAAATCTCAGCACTAGGGAGACTGAGGCAGTTCGAGGCCAGACAGGGCTACATATTGACAGCTTGGCTCAAAAAAAACTATACATGTGCAGTGCTGGGCACTCTAAAAGATAGTTTTCATCATCCTGTTAGACACTAGAATGGCAACAACCAGCCAACAAGAGTGACATTTATGAGTTACTCTTTTATTATTATTGTTATTGTTGCTTTTTTTAGGTTTTTGAGAGAGGGTCTTGCTGTGTAGTCCAGGCTGGCCTCGAACTCCTGCCAATCCTGCCTCAGCCTCCCAAATGCTGGGATTACAGGCATACATCACCACACCCAGCTCACACCTGGCATTATTAGTATTTTAAAGTGCATAGGAGGATATGGTGGGGCACAATTGTAATCCCAGTACTTAGAGAGGCACAGGGAGGAGGATCTCGAGTTGAAAGCCAGCCTGTGCTGTGTAAGACCTTGTTTCAAGAAGCCAAAAAAAAGAAAAAAGAAAAATTACAACCAGGAATCTTACAGGCAGAGAATCCACTGCTAGTGAAAAACCATCTTATTTTTGAATATTTATGTAGTGCCACTGTATGCCAGGCACATGTGTGCTGGTGATAGAACCCAGGACCTCGAGCATAGTAAACAGTATCTCTAACCCTAAGCTACACCATTAGCCAAATGGGAAGCCTATGGACTGGGGATTTAGCTCAGTGGTTAGAGTGCTTGCCTTGCAAGCATAAGACCCTGAGTTCGATCCTCAGCACCAAAAACAAAACAAAACAAATAGGAAGCCTTTGAAGGTTTTAAGCAAGGAAGTGAATTGATTCAACATATGTATTAAGTGATGGTGGCACATGTTTGTAATCTCTGGGAGACTGAGGCAGGAGGACTGAAAATTTGAGCCCAACCTGGGCAGTTTAGTAATTTAATGTGAAGGCCCTGGGTTCATTCCCTAGTAGAAGAGAGACAGAAAGAGACAGACAGGCAGACAGACAGACACAGAAAGAGTGGAAGGAGAAAGAGGAGGAAGAGGAAGGAGGGAAGAAGGGAGGGAGGGAGGGGCAGCAGAGAGATGATCCAGGTAAATAACGATGGTAGTTTAGACAAAGCAGAGACAGGAAGCATACAAAAAAAGTGGAAGGATTTGAGAATTATTTGAGTAATCATGTGGGGTAGGTTTAAAACTATGGGCCCTTCTGGGTGTGGAGGCACACACCTGTAATCCCAGGACTCAGGAGGCTGAGGCAGGAGGATTTCCGAGAGTTCAGCTCCAGCCTGGACTACATAACATAATTTTTTGTCTCAAAAACAAAGACTGAATGAGTCCTGAAATCCACCTTCTGTGTGATATATTATTTTTCACACTAGTACAAATAAATAATCAAAAGCATGAGAAAGTAGAAACCTGAGATTCCAGTATCATAATTGGAGAGTACAAGACTTTGAGAGAGGGAAAGAAACAGACAGGAGCCGCCAGTGACAGCAGCCATTTGCCTGAGCTGAAATGGCTGTTATTAGGAATCCAGCTGAACACTCTTACATCTTATGAAACACAGGTTGCCTAGCGACAGTGGCTCCCAAACCCAGTGCTCTGAGTTCCTGGGTCTGGGGCTCAGGCTGCAGCCACAGTGCTCTTTATGAGATCCGAGTCATCCCTTCTCCTCAGGGACCCTGGGCCCTCTCTCCTCAGACCCTTCCCTCTGAGTCACTGACACTCCTGGAAGGTTTTCTGAGGTAGGGGGTTGGTACTGGGGATTGAACCAAGGAATGCTGAGCTACATCTCCAGTATTTTTTGTTTTTGTTTTGAGACAGGATTTTGTTAAATTGCCCAGGCTGGTCTTAACTTGCCAATCCTCCTGCCTCAGCCTCCTGAGTACCTGGGATTACAGGCCTGCACCCAGTGGCTGAGTCATCCTGAGCAAGTTATCCCTCTCCGCTTGTTTTGGTTTTGTCAAGTGGGGCTCTTATTGAGGATGCTGGAAGCTGAGTCAGCAAAGGCCCCGGGATAGTGCTGATCCCATCCATCCCTGCCATGATGCAGGTGATGCAGAGAGCACAGTTGAAGACTTGGCCTCTTTTTGGCTCTTCCCAGGTCTATCCTGGCCCCGAGTCTAAGGAGGCTGCTCGGCCCTGTCAGGCACAGGCGCTCACCACTGCCCACCATCAGGCTCTGCCCAGCGCACCTGCAGCTGCCCCCAGCGGGGTCCAGCTCCTTGCTGTCCTGGGCCGAGCTCCCCTCGCCTCTCCGCCCTTCCTCATGAGCTCCCCTCCAACACCCAGCTTCCCTGCTCCCCCTTCCTGAATCTCCCCCAGTCCCCCCCACCAGCCACGTTTCTCCCAGCGCCTCCTGCACCCTGGGCGCTTAGCACTTTGCTCCTTGTTTGGATTAAGCATCATCTGCTCCAGGCCTGGCTGACCCGAGGGCACAGCTGGCAGCTCCAGGGCAGGGCTCGTCCTGTTGGTGTGCTGTGACCCGCACTGTGGGCCTGGCTCGCATCTGTGCTCCGTGTGTGGTGTGGGCAACAAGGGCAAGGCGGGCGGCCACCGAGGCAGCGCCCCTCGGTAGCAGCTCTCTGGTTGAAGGGCTTGTTCACGGCCTCTGTAGTGCTCACGTGGAGGGGACC
>PVJO010010539.1:0-57686 GCA_004026905.1 Hystrix cristata
GAAAAGAGGGCTATTATTACAGATCCTGGGGACATTAAAGGGATAATAAAAGGCAATGAGGGTGGTGGATACCTACAATCACAGCCCTCAGGAGGCTGAAGCAGGAGGACTGCCACGAGTTTGAGGCAGCCTGGGTTACATGGTGAATTCAAGGCCATTCTGAACTACAGAGAGAGAGACCCTGTCTCAAAATACATACATATGTAAGTACATACATACATACATACATGGATAATGAAAGACTATGAGCAACTCTATGCCTATAAAAAATTTGACAGCCTGGATGAAATGGACCAGTTGGTTAAAAGGTGCTATCTGGCTGGGCCTGGTGACACATACCTGTAATCCCAGCTACTCAGGAGGCTGAGGCAAGAGGACCACAAGTTTAAGGCCAGTCTTGGCAACTTATCAAGACCCCATCTGAAATAAAATTCTAAAAGGCTGAGGATGTAGCTCAGTGAGAAAGCACTTGCATAGCATGTGTGAGACCCCAAGTTTTATCCCTAGTAACCCCCGCCCCCCAGAGCTGCTAAAATTCACACAAGAAGAAACAGACAATGTGAACAGGTCCATATTTACAAAAGAAACTGATAAATAAAACAGAAAGTACAAGATCCAGATAGGATCACTAGTGAATTTTACCAAACAATTAAGGAAGAAATTAGGGCTGGGGAGATGCAACTCACTGGCAGACAGCTTGCCGAGAATTCACGGGGCCCTGGGTCTGACCCCCCAGCACTGGGAGCGGGGGATAAAAGGAAGAAATAATACCAATTCTTCCTACATACCAACCTCCTTCTGAAGGTAGAAGTAGAAGAATACTTCCTAATTTATCCCATTATTCTGAGGCTAGTATCACCACTGTACCAAAATGCCACAAAGATGTTAAGAAAAACTCTATAGTATTTCATGAATATTTCTCAATCCTCAAAAAAATGTCAGCAAACTGAATTCAACATTATATAAAACGAATTAAACACTCTGACCAAGTGGGATTTATTTCAGGTATGCAACCCTGTTTCAATATTTGACGTTCAATTAATATAAGCTATCATATTAACAAGCTAAAGAAGAAAAATTACATGATCAATAGATGCAGATGTCGGACATCTGACGAAGTCTGACACTCATTCATGATAAAGTGCTCAGTAAACTAGGAGTGGGGGGAACTTCCTCAACTTCATCAGGAATATTTCCAAAAAAATATACAGCTAACATAATAATGGTGAAAAGTAGTGACTTCCCCAGTAAGATCAGGAGCTAAGGCAAAGATGCTCCCCTCACCACATTTTTAATATCCTTCTGGAAGGCCTAGCTAATGAAACAAAACAAGAAAAGGAAATAAAAGGTATACTGATTGAGAAGGAAGAGATAAAATTGTGTTCATTCACAAATGACATGATTGTCTTTGTAGAAAATCTGCAAGAATGAAAAAAAATGAGAATTAAGAAGTAAGATTATTAACAAGACTGCAACCACGAGATTCAAGTACAGATGTGAATTGGTTTTCTATACATCAGCAATAAATAGTAGAATCAAATTAAAAAGGCAATCCTGAGCCAGGCGTGGTAGTGCACGCCTGTAATCCCATCATGCTTGGGGGCTGCAGCAGAAGGATGGCAAGTTCAAGTCCAGTCTGGGCAATTTAGTAACTTAGTGAGATCATGCCTATAAATAAATAAATAAATAAATAAATAAGGCTGGGCTTGTAGCTCAGGGCAAAGGCCATGGATTCAAATCACAGTACTGGGGAAAAATCCACAGTGCTATTTACATTGTTTACATTAGCACTCCCCAAAGTAAAACCTTTTGGTGTAATCCTAACAAAACATGTATTAGATATATACGAAGAAAATTATAAAACTGATGAAACAAATCAAAGATATTCCAAATAAATGAAGACTTATCCATGCTCATGGATACAAAGGTTCAATATCTCTAAAATGTCAATTCTCTATAATTTGATCCATAGATTCACTGTAATTCCAACCAAAATACCAGCAAGCTCTTTGGTAGATGTTGACAAACTGATTGTACAGTTAATCTGCGGAGGCAAAAGACCCAGAATAGCCAACATGATAGGCCTTGACTTCATGGAGACCATCCTGCTTCAACCTCCTGAGTACTGGGATTACAGACGTGAGTCACCACACCTGGCTACTTTTACCTAATTCTATTAATGTTCTTTTATACTTCAAAGTGAATTTTTATTTCACTTTTCTCTCCTCCTTCTCATCTTCCTTTTTTTCTTTTTCAAATTTTACTTTTTTCATTCTTTCTTCCCCTACCCACTCTGCTTTTGTTATTATTACTATTAAGCTTTGTTAACTTTCAGCTGGTTAACTCTATGTTATTATTGCTGAGTTCTTTTCTGTTGTTAACAGTGATATAGTGGTTGCTTTTAGTAGTATTTACTGTATGTCAATATTTGGTTTGTTTTTGTGTCTACATTATTGTTACAGATCTCTTTTCTATTGTTAAGGATGGCATATTTGTAGCTACTATTGGTCTTGTGCCAGTAACTAGTTTGCTTGTGACTCTGTTATTAATGCTGATTTTTTTTCTATTGTTAATGATGGCATAGTTGTTGTTTTTAATTGGTTTTTACAATATGCCAGTATCTGGTTTGTCTTTGTGTCCTCAACATTACTGTGATTTGTTTTCTCTTCTCTGAGTGGGGTTGGTGATTGAGTCTCTGCAAGGTCGGACACTAAGAAGACCCTCAAACAATACACTGACTAGGTTGAGAGGAGGGTAGGTGCCAAATCACAACCAAACCCAGGGGCACATCACAGGGAGACAGACTCTAACTAGAGAGATCTCCACAACAGTGACAGTTTCTAACTGATCTTTAACCTACAGTGCAAAAACAACAGGAATGTGAGAAAGCAAAGCAATGAGATGTCCTCAAGTCTCTAACTTCCCAAAAGCTGATTTCACAGACATTGAAGTAGAGGAAGACATAGGCAAAAGACTTAAAGACAAAATGGTTAAAATGTTTGAGGAGCTAAAAGAAGAAACATATCAGCAAATGCATAAGATGTTTAATGAACTCAAGAGGATTTAATCAAAAGGATAAAGGATTTTACCAATAAAATGTCTGATGAGTTTAAAGAAGAAACAAACAAGAAACTCATTAAGTAAGACAATGCAACACGTGAATGACCACTTTGGAAAAGAATTAGAAAGTATCAAAAGAGACAGACAAAGACAGATGATATGAAAAATTTAATGGAAAGCACAGTGTGAGGACAGAGTGTCAGAAAGAGAAGACAAGGTGGATGTAGTGTAGTAGAGTATCACTCAGTGATACTCTAAAAACAACAAAGTGTCATGCAAGTTAGATCCAACAGCTGCTACATGACTAAAAAGTACCCTCGAAATTATAGAAATCAAAGAAAAATTAGGAGACAACTCAAAAGGCATAAAAAATGTATTCACTGAAATTATGGCAGAAATTTTTCCAAATCTAGAGAAAGAATTCAATATTCAACTGCAAGAGGCATGTAGAACTCCAAATAATCACAACCAGAAAAGAACCTCTCCACAACACATCATAATAATAAAAATTCCAGAAATCAACAAAAGGAGAGAATACTAAAAGGTGTCAGAGAAAAACAATAAGTAAACAATAAAGGCAAGCCCATCAAAATAACCAAGGACTTCTCAGCACAAACCTTAAAAGCCAAGAAAGCTTTGAACAAAGTTTTTCAAGTTCTAAAAGAAAACAAATGTCAAACAGACTTCTTTGTCCTACAAAATTAGTCTTCCAGGTTGACAGAGAAGTAAAGACTCTCCATTGCAAAGAAATCCTAAAGAGATACATGGCAACTAAAACAGCATTATGGAAGATACTTAAGGGAACACTAGACAGAGACAGAGAGGCCAACAGCACCAAATAGCCTGAAGGCAAGAATATATCTAACTGGAAGAGTAGTTAAACAAAAGGAAAAAGTAAAGGAATCAGCACAGGAAAAATCACGCAATGATAGGATTCAATATACACCTTACAAGAGTAACTCTCATTGTCAATATTTCCAATTCTCCAATCAAAAGACACAGACAGGCTGACTGGACTAAAAGTGCAACCATATATTGCCTATAGGAGACACACCTCATCCAAAAGGAAGTACTTAGACTAAAAATGAAAGGATGGAAAATGATACTCCATTCAACCAGAGTCTAAAAATAAGCAAGAGCAGTTATCTTTCAACACAGCAGATTTTAAGCCAAAACGGATCAAAAGAGACAAAGTTGGCCACTATGTACTGGCAAAGGAAAGAATTCAATGGGAAGAGATAACAGTTGTAAATGTATATGCACCGAAGTTTGGCACACTTGACTTCATAAAACAAAAACTACCAGATTTAAAAGAACAGACAGATACCAGTACAGTCATAGTGGAAGACTTCAATACCCTACTCTCACAATTATACAAGTGAGCCAGACAAAAAAAATCAACAAAGAAACATCAGAGTTAAACCACAACATTGAACAAATGGACTTAACAGATGTCTATCTACAGGGTTTCATCCAACAACAGAATACATATTATTCTCAACAGCACATAGAACTTTTTCCAAACTAGGCCATAAAGCATTCTTAAATAAATACAACGGAACTGAAATAACCCCCTGTGTAGTATCATATTATAGCAGAATGAAGCTAAAAGTCAATAGCAAAAAAATCCAGAGAAACTATACAAACACCTAGAGATTAAATAATACATTGTTGAATAATCAGCGAATCACAGAAGAAATTGGAAAGAAATAAAAAAGTTCCTAAAATCAAATGATAGTGGAAGCACAACATTCTGAAACCTATGGGACATAATGAAAACAGTTCTAAGAGGGAAGGTTATAGCTGTGAATACACATTAAAAAGAAGAGCATGATCTCAAATAAATATCCTAATATTGCACCTCGAAGTCCTAGAAAGACAAGAACAATGCAAATCTGAAACTAATGAAATGAAAGAAATTATAAAGATCAGAGCAGAAATAAATGAAATTAAAACTAAGAAACAATACAAAGGGTCAATGAATCAAAGAGCTGGTTCTTTGAAGGAATGGAAAAGAGATCTGGGCATTGGGGAAATGAAAGCAAGAGGAGAACCAGGGGAAGTATAAAGGGTCAGACTCTAATATGAATATGTACTGATTCCCTCACCATGAATGCACTTACTACGTGTCACAAACATACTAATTTTTAAAACTGAGAAAAAAAACTCTTATTTAAGCCAGGCTTGCTTCCTGATAGACCTACTCCTAACCTTATGAGGCCTTGCTTTCCAGCATGTGCAGGCCTCAGGCCAGGAACACAGGCAGAGTCCCATAACCCGCCTGACCCTTCTCTCCCCCCCTCTGCCTCTGTCTACTCGGGGCAGATATCTGAGCTCATACTTTCACGCCTGAGTCCCCCTTGGCCACCTGTCAGACCTAGGGTAACTCACTCTCCCTGCTGGGAAGATAGCGCTCAGGGAGAGGCTGGAATTCTAGGCTCCTAGGAACCTGGACATGGGCTAGGAGTCGGAGCAGGTTCCAGGTGGCATCATGGCCCAATGGCCTTGTGATCTCACTTGGTAGGGTCAAGTGCATTCCTTTAAGGTGCAAGACCTTGGGCAGGGGCCTAGTTGCCAGGATCTAGAGACAATACCATTTTGTTTCTCTCCCTTTCACCTCCAAAAGTCCAAATTTTCATCATTTGCAACTTGATAAGACAGGAAACTGTGAAGCAATCAACCTCTTGTAACAGCCTTGGTAAATTGTTGTTTAGAGGGGAAGTCTGGGACTAAAGCTTGCACTGAGTTGTTTTCCTGCTGCCCTTAATATTGCTGTCTTCCTTCATTCAACCATATGATGGAAAGCTAGCTAAGCCCCGCTCTCTGCCAGCCTCTTCTTCAGTAAGGTGCTATCAGGACAGCTCAGCACAAGTTTATCAACCTATGCAGTTCCTGAGTCAGCACACTGAGAGGACGGGAGGAGCTGCTGCCTCCTTTCTCTGTCATCTGCACAGCCACCCACATGAGGGACTCTCCCAGCAGCACTCAGCGGGAGTAATTTGCACAAACACCACTCCCTGGGAGGGAAGGGGGGGTCAACTGCAAACCCCAACACCCCAAACTGGAACATAGACTGCTGTTCCCAAGGAATGAAATAGGTGCAGGTGAGAAATCATCAGGAGAGCGACAGTGAGGCGTGTCACTACAAGGACCCTCGACTGTGCCCACAATACAATCGGCACCTTCTCTGTCACTAAGGAACTCCGCACCCAGCCCAGGGTACTGCTAACAACAGGATCCGCCCCCCAGCTCACCCCCACCAACCAATGCAATGACTTATTCCTGTGAGGAATCTGTCCCCATACGACGCCCCCAGCAGGACTGGTGAAGCCAGCTTCATGACCGCAAGAAAATGCACACGGTTGCGTTATCTCTGTGGACTTTGGAAGCTTTCTTTATTTACTTCGGGCGATTGTAAGGCTTATTGTGGACTGTGTGTGGGTCCCTGTGTCCTCTGGGCTGGATAATTACCAAAGGCCACGTGTGCTTTTCCATACTTTCGAGACCTCCTTCAGTGCCTGCCGACCGTATTTTAAGTTTCTGATGTTTTGATATCTTAAAAACCTTTCTGGCTGGGGAGAGGTGCTCCTCCTGCCCCAACCCTGAGAGGCAGCAATGGCTGTAGCCTGTGGCACTCCTACAATATATAAAATCTACAGCCCAGCTTCCCCCACCTGACCTGCACACTCCAGGAGCCAACATTTCTCTGCCTTAAAAATTTTAGGGTCCACCAGGTAACCAGGGGCCATCCCTATAGTTGAGAGCCCACGGAAATGGTCCAGACCAGCCTGTCCTAGGCTGCTCACCTGCCCCGCCCTGTCCCAAGTAAACCTCAGTCAAGGGCTCTGTCTCCCCCTTGCTCCTGCCTTCTGCCTCCTTCAGGCTGAGGCTTCCTGTGCCCGCCCTCTTGTCACTAGGACCCATAAGTGTGATAAATTTTATTTTCCTGGTCCTCTGCTGTGTCTCCTCTTGCATTTCTACCCGACTGATCATCACATAAATAACACCAAGCAGGAAAAATGGAGGGCAGGGGCCAAATGATTTGTGAGATTCCTTCTGGTGCTGAGATTCAGGGGTCCAGCGCAGTTCTATGAAATGACAGGCACGCTAACAATCCTTTGCCCGTCCTCACCCAACTACCTCCTCATCCAGGCTTTGCTTGGGGGCTAACTCCTTCCACCTCTGGGCCCTGCACTGTGGTCTAGGAGACTCCTCTCTGTTCCCATGGAGTCCTGCACATCCCAGCACTCCTCTTCCTAGAGTGTGGAAATTGATTTGTGGGTTCCCCGCCCTGCTGCAAATTCTGGGAGGACAGGGCCACAGTTTAGGGCTGTAGCCTCAGCACTGGCTCCTGAAGGGGCCCAGGGTCTCTGTGAGATGAGGACAGGAGTGAACGGGTTTCACAGCTGTGGGCCCCTCTGGTCACTGGACTGGCAGTGGAAAATGTTCTTGGAGAACTCTTCAGGGGCTTTGTGAAAAAGTTGTTTTGTTCTTCAACCTGCATTTAGAAATAGTATTGGGATATATGTTCCCACTAGTACGCACATAATGAATCCAAAGACATCCTTTTGTAAAAGGGAAAAGACCGGCGGGGGGGAGTCCTATCCATTTTTATGGTCTAAGAAACCCAGGCTATCACATCCAACTCAGTTCTCATTAATAAAACAGAAGAGCCTTAGGCTTCTCATCTGAGTTCTTCAAATTAATCTAAGGCATGGCTACCTCAAAGCATTACTAATTGTATAGGCGCATCATTTATATCACAGAATGGAAATGACATATATATCCAACCACAGTGATGGTTAAATTAAAATATGACATGCTCAATGGTTGGATTCTCCTGAAGGCTTCTGATAGTGTCTACAATAAAATCTGAAGTTAAAGTCAAGACATAAAATCACCTATGTGGTATGAATGCCATTGTGCCAAATATATCAAATATATGCATAAAAATAGAAAGAGACATCACAAAACATTAATAGTGGCTGTGTTTATATATTAAGATGTATGAATTTCATTCTACTTCTCTGAATTTTTCAGTTTTCTCTCTAATGATTTATGGTGACAAATAAAGATCAACAAATCATTTAATTGCTACCTGAAAACATCTTCTTGTTTTCTGCTCTAAAACTTAAAGCTATTGATACTGGTTGTGTCTGCCTGGAGCAGCTGTCTTAGGGCATGTGGGGAAGACCCAATAGTGAACCAACAAAAACAGTGATGGAAACAGGTGTCCCCTAGGCTGGCAACTGCCAGGATAGTAATGATCACTGACAGTCACAGGTTTTTGCTATGTGACTGGCATTTGCCAAATGTGTTTTCATTACTGTTATGGTTTAGATCAAGAATGTCCCCCAAAGGCCTCAGGCATTCATAGATGGAGCTTTTGAAAGGTGATTGAACCATGGGGTCATATAACTGACTTGCTGTTAGGAGGTGGGGTCTGGTTGGAAGAGGTGGGGCACTGGAGGAACCAGGAAGGGTCCATCTCACTTTCTGGCTCCTTGATTCTCTCTGTACTTCCTAGCTACCATGATGTGAGCAGCTTTCTTCCACCCAGTCCCTTCCACCAGCTGGCTATGGACTGAAACCTCTAAAAACTGTAAGCCCAAATAAACCTCCCCTAAACTGCAAGTGTCAATTATTAAGCTGCAGTTGTCTCAGCAACAAGAAAGTGACCAAGACAGATCTTGGTACCAGAGAAGGGAATCATTGCTGTGACTACCTGACCGTAAAGTTCAGAAACCTTTTGAACTAGCTTGCAGGAGGAGCTTGGAGAGGTTTGGAGATGCCCCTTAATGAAGCCCTATCGTGCTGTAAGTCTAGACAGAGTCTGTTCAGAGCTTAAAAGATCAGAATGCTGACAAAAGGTTAGACAGTAAAGGCCAGGCCCAGGAGGTTCCAGTTAGGACCAAGGACTCCACTGGTAGTTGAACTTGAGATCACATGTGTTAGGCTGTGGCAGAAAATTTGTCTACATTATGTGAGACTAAGATGAAGAGTGGCAGATTTATTAATCTGGAGAAAGAAATTTCAAGGCAGCCCAACATTCAGGCTGTGTATGGGTATTGCTGGGGGCTTTTAGCCAGCTCTATATTGAAAATCAAGATCAGAAGGCATGGCTGAGTGATTTTAAATGTTTTGAGTTTCACCAGGAAAGAAGTTCATGTAAAGTTGAGACCTGTAAAGTTTTGGCTGAGGCAAGCTTGGTTGTTAAAAAGATTAGCATTTAAAAGAAGCCAAGTACATTAATCAGGACAATAGAACTGATGCCTTCAGGAACCAGCAAGACTCCAACCTTCATAGGCTCAAGGGTCCAAAAGTAAAAAACTTTGCTTTGAGATGAGAGCCCAGAGAACCCTGCTCATTCAGTCTCAGCTAAGAAAGTTTCCCAGAACTCAGCCATTCAGGCATCCAGAGGCCTCTTCTGCCATGATCCAAGGGAGTCTGGCTGCTGTCCCTAGGTCCTTCTACCAGCTGATCATGGTCTGAAACCTCTAAAAACCATGATTCCAAATAAACCTCTCCTTTAAATTGCAGGTTTTGAGTATTGTGTCTAAGTGACAAGAAAGTGATTAAGACAATCACATCTTCATAAAAGCTGTAGGAGGTAAGTATTGCTGTCATTCTCATTTTATTATAGATGAAACTGAGACACAATTGGTTAATCTGTTTGCTGGCAAGTGGGGGAGCAGAGAGCTTGATCCTGGGCAGTCCTCCTCCATGGTCCACCATTTTCTCACTATGAATGAGAAATAGAGTATTGCTGCCTCCCATATGAAAGGAGAGGCTCAGGGATAACAAGCATATTCTAAGCCACATATCCTTTCATACAAGGATTCTTGTGTGGACAAAGGCACAGCCTATCTTTCTTTTTCAGCCCAAATAGAGTCTATACATAAGTCCCCACTTGACTCCAATCTGTCTGTGGAGGTCATCTCTAGTAACTGCTCACTCAAATGTTATGTAAAGCTCTGACTGGAGTGAGGTCCAAAAGTTGTCCCCACTGCATGTAAATCCACTGATCTGTGGCAATAGGCCCATTTGCAAAGTTAGCCAGCACAGCTGATTTTGGAGATCCAGACTAACAAGGACACAGTGCACGCCAGCTTTCTAGTTCACAGGTGACCAACTGATGCTCCTTACTTGCCAGCACAATTATTGGTAACCTTTCTTCATGTGCTTGGTGAAAGTCATTTCGCTTCCAGACACCAGCCAGCTGAATATGTGTGGCTGACACCATGAGGACACAGGTTTTCTGAGACCCATTGTGATCTCATTTTCTCTGCCTAGTAACCTACTACAAAATATGTCTATGCTGGGGGGAATGGCAGACAGAATGGTGGGAGAACAGAGCAGGACACCGGGGGGAATCAGTCCTGTTGGAGTCAAGAGTGTCAGTAAACTAAAGCATCCCAGGGAATATGAAGAGGAGTGGCATGCAAACAGATTCCATGAAATCTGCCACATGAGATTAGTCAGAAGGAAATGACACTGGGCTTAAGGAAAATCCATTACAAATAAAACTTTAATTTCAAAACAAATTTGCCTATAGGGAGAACTTAATGAGCAAAGGGAAATTAATAAACAAAGGTAAATCCTGAAAATAAGATCCATCACTAGGGTGACTGCTTGAGGGCAATACTAGGGGTATTACCAAACTTTACCATGCTCCCTGCCTCTTTGGCCCCTGAGGACAACTCTGAATATCCAGACACTTACTTTCTCTGGAACTGGACCACAGGATCAGCAAGCAGGTCAGTGACATCCAGTTTTTTCCCCTTCTCAATGACATCCGGGTGTTTGCGCACCAATAGCCACCCGATGTGGGAGAAGAAGAAGCCTCGGCGGGCGTTGTGGGGGTCAGCATCCGTCTCCGAGTACTTGTGGTGGGCTCGGTGGTCCCTGGCCCACTCAAAGATGTCATTCTGCAGAAACAAAGCAGAGTCTGAGTGAAGAGACAGAATGGGCACCTTCTGGAAAGCTCTCAGGCTCCCAGCCCTATCCTCACTGGTCACTTTTGCTTTCCTCTTATCTTCATGCCACAGTCCTGTCACCCCAAGGTCAGTTCCTCGGGATGGTCAGGATTTTCATCAGAACAAGAGTGAATCCTTAGCTGTGCATGGTAGTACACTCCTGCAATCCCAGCACTCTGGGAGGCTCAGGCAGGAGGATCACAAGTTTGAGTACTGCCTGGGCAACTTAGTGAGACCCTGTCTCAAAATAAAAAGGGTTGTGGATGTAGCTCAGTATAAGGGCCCTGGGATCAATCTCTAGTACTGCAAGAAGAGAAGGGAAGGGAAGAGAAGGAGAAAGGAGAGGAGGGGAAGGGAGGAGAGGGAAGGGGAAGAGAGGGAAGGAGAGGGAAGAAAAAAGAAAGAAAAGACAATCCTTACTTAGCAGTGGTCTTAGCCTGTGTCTGGAATATGTCACTGCGTGAGGCCTAGTCTTGATGAATTACTGGGAGGACCTGAAAATAAAGCCCTGGTGGAAACTACTGAAGCCTCTTACAAGACTACTGATGTCAAGAAAAGAGAGAGCCAGCCGTAGGATGTAGTCTTGGTTCTCAGGGCAGAGGGGCAACCTTAAGCATAAGAGCTGTGTTGGTTCTTGATCCAGATCTTTCTGCCTCCCTACCTTCTTCAGGTCCTTCATACACAACTCAGAGAGAGCAGGAAGTCAGTAAGTAAAGACTAACTTCTCCAGATTTTGCAAAACATTAAGATACAAAAGACACGGCATTAGGACTATTGTAACAGAGTATATAGAAAGGGAGGGCAGGTGACTTTGGCTCCAGAAGGAATCTGGTGTCCTTGGCAGTATCCACCAAGAGATTCTGCACTTGGCACTGCCCAGGGGGCAGCACAGTGCTCACTGGACCCCCAGGATGGACTCTGGTGCCCAAGGAAGGACAAGCATCAGATCAGTGGCGTCTGCCAAGCCCACAGAGCTAGGGTGGGGGCACACGCCCTAATGACCCTCCTGGCACGGGGATAGTGGGAGGTGTCAGGAGCTGAGGGTCCTGGCGCACTCAGAAGGGCAAGAACGGGAGGCAATTGGGCTGCTATAATTAATGAGACCTTATCTACAGCCACCTGAGCCCAGAGATGTACAGACTTTCAATTTATAGTCAGTTTTTTGTTTTGTTTTGTTTTAGTCTAACAATGATTTAAAAATTTAAAAGGCAAATGAGGTTGCGAAAGTAGTGCTTTCGTAGAAAAATTAATCTGAAAATAAAAAATTTAGTGCATAAGCCTTTTCTTTTTGTGAAAATGGTAGCCGTGTTTTATATCGTAATATTCATTACTTGGTAATGTTCTCATTAGGAACCTTTCATCCCATAAAGCCATCTTGCTGTTGAGAAGGGAAGAAACTGTTTCACTCTTTTAATCCAAAGATGGTCTGGAGTGTCTGGTTTCTCTGGCTCACTCAGCTCATGGAAGGCTGTTCAATCTCATTCATCCCATAGTACTATTGAAGAAATTTTATATTTGTTTGTATTTTATATTTGAGTAATGGGACCTAGAGAAAAGTAGCAAAAAGTCCTTGAGAAGTAAATGCTCAGCACTGCGTATGAAGAGAGAAAAGTGGTCCCTGGACATCTGTGTTAAGCAAAAACGATAACCTGGTTTACTGTAATATTGAAGAGGACATTAGATTTGACCAGTGTATTTAAACACAGTGACTGCAAAGACTAAAAGTATCTTATTATTTATAATCACAGAATTTGAAGTTCAGAAAGAATCTCAAGTATCAATCAAAACTACTATCTCCTAATGAAGAACAGATTCCTTTGCACTACTGTTTTCCTTTTATTGTGGTGTCTAGGGGAGCTAGACAAAGGAAGAAATCTGTCCCCCATTCACAGATGGAAAAATAATTCTTAGAGGATATTTACTCAAGCTCATCTAGTTAAGTTTAAACACAAATGGACAAAGATGGTACTCCTTTGGCTACCAGTTCATATTCTGTATCAATATGGTATTTCCCAGCCTGGGTACAGTGGGGCAGGATGAGGCAGGAGGATCACAAGTTCAAGTGCATCCTGGGCAAATAAGCAACTTAGTGAGGCCCCATCTCAAAATGAAAAATAGAAAAAGGACTGGGAATACAACTCAGCCTTGGGTTCAAACCCGATTGCCAAAAAGTGTGTGTGTGTGGTGGTGTTTCCCCATTACTCTTCAATTCTGTGGGGGAAAGGTCATTCTTACAAAACTCATTCTTATCACATCCTATTAAAAAGCTTTTGCACAGCAAAGGAAATCGCCCACAGAGTGGGGCAAAAACCCACAGAGTAGGAAAAAATTTTTGCCAGCTGTTCTTCAGACAAAGGTCTAATATCTAGACTATATAAAGAACTCAAAAAAATCGGACCCCCCCAAATTTAAAGACCCATTCCAAAGATGGGCATCTGAAAGGAACAGACACCTCTCGGATGAAGAAATACGAATGGAAAATAAATATATGAAAAAGTGTTCAACATCACTAGTCATTCGAGAGATGCAAATTAAAACAACTTTAAGGTTCCATCTCACCTCAGAAAGAACAGCTATTATCAAGAAATCAACCAATAACAAATGCTGGCAGGGCTGCAGGGAAAAAGGAACCCTCCTCCACTGTGGGAGTGTAGACAGGTCCAACCACTGTGGAAATCAGTGTGCCGATTCCTTAAAAAACTACAACTAGAGGTTCCATTTGACCCAACTATTCCTTTGCTCGGTATCTTCCCAGAAGAATTGAAATCATCATACCACAGCGATATATGCACACCCACGTTTATAGCAACACAATTTGTAATAGCTAAGTCTTGGAAACAACCCAAATCCCCAGCAACTAATGAATGGCTAAAGAAGATGTGGTTTTTCTATACAATGGAGTACTAATCTGCCATAAAAAAGAATAAATTTGAGGCATTTTAGGTAAATGGAAGCACCTTGAGAACATACTCTTCAGTGAAATACATCAGGCACACATGAGTATATACCGGATTGTTTCTCTGATATGAGAAACTGTAAGTGTAAACAAAGACAAAAGGGTATAATAGATATTATGTAAAAGAAAGATAATATTCAAAAGGGAGGAGAACTAGGAGGGAGGAGGGGAAAAGAAGAAAGTTTTGAAAAGGAAAAGAAAGGAAAAAGAGGAAAAAATGGAAAAATGTAAACAAAGCTATTATAAACAAGGAGTTGAGGGGGAATGGAAGGGAGGGGTGGGGAAGGGGGGAACCAAGATATATCATGTACAGGTACAAATTAGCTATGAGGAATGTGATCATTATGTATGCAGTGTACCAATACATGTTCTTGGTAAATAAAATAGAAAAAACAAAGGAAACTCATTCTTTTGTTAAAAGGTTGTATTGGCTCTTTAATTTAGAGTTATGTATTTTTTTTGAATACTGGGTGTTGAAGCCCAGGACTTTTGTACTGAGCTACATCCCCAGCTCTTTTCAATTTTATTACTTTTATTTTTAATTTTTAAAAAATTTTTTGAGACAGGGTCTCACTAAATTGCCCAAGCTGGGCACAAACTTGCGATTCTTCTGCCTCAGCCTCCAGGGTGCTGGGATTACAGGCCTGCACCACTAAGCTCTGCTAATGGCGTGCAATTGTATAAAAATTCAAAGTGTGGCGTTCCAAAGAGCTAGACACATTATTCTCACAAAATAAAGAGTAATGTGGAAACCCAACTAAACAAACAAACGACAACAGTTGGAGCAGAGGTATTTTAATTCCTTTTACTCCGGTACCTTCCTGACAGAAGTCACTTAACCGGAACAGAAATGAAGTGAAGGTTTTGGCTATGTTCCAAGTAATCAAGGACACAAATGAGTCAAACACACTTTTTCTTTTCCTTGAGGCAGGATTTCACTAAGTCCCTAAACTGCCCAAGGTGTACTCAGCACGCTTGGATTCCAGGCACGCGCCATTATGCTGGCTACTTTATGTGTTCTTAATCCTTTGTTGTTGTTTTGTTCTTAACTGTAAAGCTGACTCCAGTGAAATGCGACTCAGAGAACAAGAGGCGAGTCAACAAAAGGCAGAAATAGAGCAAGATTCATTAGCTTGACCCCAGGGCTGTGGGGTCCTACTTCTCTGCACTGTCCTCCACCCTGAGTGACTGGCGGCGGGGCGGAGGAAAGAGCCTGGCAGTGAATGCTTCTGGGTCTGATGAGAAGGTGCGGTACTAGGCGTGCTGCAGGACAATCAGTCTGTTCTGCTGAGACTGGCGAGAGGGAGAGCGAAGGATTAATGAGGAGGCAACGATCAAACCTCAGGAGGTGGGGGGTGATCGGAGAGCCAAGTTCCCGAAGCTATAGTTCCAGCGACATCCTGATACTCTTTCTCTTTCGCAGTGTCTGAAACTATGCACACCACACCATCATCTTTGCTTCACAGAGAAGAAAACTCTGAGTTACAGAGAGGTGACACACAGCCAACCCTGCACCAGCTCTCCTGTGAGTGTTTGGTGCACGCAGGTCTTGGGTGCATGCTGTGTGTGACAGGCAAGATGCTGGACTCAGCAGTGACTTCTTTCACATTCTAGCCAATCAACTAACAAATTATGAAATGTGCAACTTAGAGTTTATACTTGACAGTAGGTTCTGATAGATCACAGTCTTGACCCCATCACCTCTGTCAGTAGGACTGAGGACTGGTGGATCTGAGAGCCTGGGCAGCTGAGGTACAGCAGGCGGGCAAGCAGGGCATCCAGAGCATGCGGCCTGGGTGGCGGGCTTTATCTTCCAAGGGGCACATCACGGTCCTCCTCTGAGACAGCCAACAGAACTGTAACGAGGGCCATGTGTGCAATTAAAGCTCACCTAGTGACCACATTTAAAGAATGAAAAGAAATAAGTAAAATTAATTTTAATAATATATTTTATGTAATGTAATAGACTCAAAATATCATTTCAATATGAGTCTAAAAAACTATTAATGAGATACTTTACACTGTATTTTTTCTGTGCCAAGTCTTAGGAATTCGGTCTGCATCTTTCACGTGTAGCCCATGGCCTGGCCAAGACTTGTGGCCACCATGTTAGACAGTGGAGTCTAACTCGTGGCCTGCCCGCTGCCCACATGTGGCTTCCACTTCAGTGTGGAATGTTTTCAAGAATCCAGAGCCACCTACAGGTGAGAACGTAAAATGAGCATACACCTTGCGAAGGGCAAATGGGCAGGATGTATCGGTAGCCTTTAAATGATGTATGCTTTCTAATCTAGCAATTCATTTTCTGGAAGTTAGCCTAAGGAAATAATCACAGTCGTGTGCAAACCACAAGGATACTCAGTGCAGTCAACATTTGGAAAAACCCTAAATTTCCATATAACAGGATTCTATTGACTATTTTGTGATACATCAATTAAATACTACTCAAGTGAGTATTCATGTGGGAGAGTACACATACACACACAAAAGTTTATACACATAGAAAGTTTCTGGAAAGAACTGTAAGAAAAGTCTTAGAGTTAATTAATTAATTTCTCTTCAGGAAAGATAAATTAATTGGCAGAGATGAGAAGAAATATCTTTATGTTTTACTTATGCTTTGAAATTATTAAAACAAGAGTCTATGAGTTTTGTAGTTAAAAAAACTACTATCCTTTAACAAAAAAAGAATACTGTACATTAACAAAGGGCGATGAAGGGAGAAGTAGTTCAGTGAGAAGTAGTTTCAAAATATGTACACTATACACCCATTTTTAATAAAAATGTGCGTTTAAGCACAGGAAAAACAAAGGAAGTATGTCATCCAATGTGCTCACAGTTATTCTCTATATGATGTGGAACTGTGGGTGATATTTTAGTTTTTCTTTTACAGTTTGTATTTTCTAAATTTTTATATTAAATAGGTTTCTCTTTTATGATAAAGGCAAAGAAATTATTTGTTTTGTTTTATATTTTGAGACAGGGTCTTACAGTGCAGTTCAGGCTGGCCTTGAACTCATTATGTAGCCCACACTGGCCTCTGATTCCACAGCAATCCTCCTGCCTCAGCCTCCCGAGTGCTGGGATTACAGACTGTGCGCCACCACACCCCTCGTACTACAGAAAGAAGTTAGTTTTGAAAAAGTTTTATATTCCTGAATCAAAACATCCCAGCTTCTGCCACTGGCCCTGAAAAGCTCTGTGAGGCAGAGAGTCACACAGCAATCCTGTTGGTTACTACGTCTTCCATGTTCTCCTTGGTGCTGATCAACCAACCACGCTTCAAGTGGCACAGCGGCACCCGGCTGGAGCCTGTCCCGTACTGGCCTTTGTCACTTCACTATCCACCGTTCACGATGTCTTCAACAGGGTCCCTCCTGAGGGCACAGAAGTGGAAACCCAGGGCGTGGCAATTTTCCTCCCAAAGTGTGCCCTGAGTGTCCCCCGGACGTGGGCAGAGGCGACCAGTCTCAGAAGCAACCCACACACTCAGAGCCACTTCCCCTCTTCCCTCCTGTGTTCAGCATGAATTCTAGAATCCAGTCATCTAAGCGGCAACAGGGGACACTGTCTTTGGAGGCCACCTCTGAGTCCACGGGCAACACTTAGCTTGTGCCACCCCACAGGTCTGAGCCCAGCCTGCTGCTCGGTTCTCCCCAACCGCAGCGGAGGCAGACGTTTGCTTCTGACCAGACACCAACAGGGATGTCTGTCCCCTAAATCAAACTCCGAAAGGAGAACTTAGAAAGAAGCCTCAAAATAGAGCCAAAGGGAATTCCACTGTTATTCTTCACATTTTTGTCTTCAGGCAGTGGTGAAAAAGAAACTAGGGCCGACGTGTCCTCAGTTTGAACAGGGGAGATTGACTGGTGGATTATTTTGTGGTACATCCCCAGATATTTTTTTTCTTTTAATTTTGAGACAGAGTCTTACTGAATTGCCCGGGTCGGGCTCAAATCTGAAATCCTCCTGTCTCAGCCATCCAGGGTGCTGGAATTACAAGCACAGACTATCACAGCTGGCTGAACACACAGATTCTAAAGTAAAAAATGTGTGTATGTGTGTTGTGAGTGAATGGCATCCTGAGAGGGAAGGAGCTGTTCTATCCAGGGGGTCAGAGAGGGGAAGGTGCTGCTGCCTCCACTCCCAGGAGCTGTGTGCTTCGCTGGGAACCAGCTCTCTCTGGAGTTGCAACTTAATCTCTGTCTTGGATGACAGTATGACACCATTCAAACAATGAAGAGATTTCTGTGCTTTCCCCTCTGTTGATATTGGGTCCGCACCGGTTTCCTTCTAGACGGTGCTGAATAATCTGTAAAACTAGTCCAGAAAGTCCCCACAAGGGGCCTGGCACCGGTCAGCGCCACCTGGCACTGCAGCTGTGAGAGGGCAAGTTGCCACCTGCTGCCTTGTGCGCCCTGTGGCACCCAGCCTGCATGTTTTAGAAGCTGAGTGGGAGTTGGTTTTAAAAGTGCTGACAAAACTTACAGGTTGCGAAGTACAAAAGCGGTGGTCTCTTATTTTCATCTATTACTAGTTTGTTTAAATCTTTCACAATGAGAATGTATTCAAATAAGACTCCTAAATTTTTAAAAACACATCTTAAGCCAGGTGTTGGTGGCGTATGCCTATAATCCTAGCACTTTAGATGGCTGAGGCAGGAGAATTTTGAGTTTGAGCCCAGCCTGGGAGACTTAGTGACACAGTGAGACTCTGTCAAACATGTACTAATAAAAAGATAAAAATTGGAAAATGTTTAAAAATAAATAAAAAAGAACAAAAAAGACCAGGGATGTAGCTCAGTGGAAAGGCCTTGAGTTCAATCTCCAGTACTACAAAAACAAAAAACCCAACATCTTAATATACATCTTAGAAATGGATTGGTTGGGCCCTCTGTGAATATTTCAGATTTGGGAGGTGACAGGACTGTTGATCAGTGGTGTGGCCATTATTCTAGTTTCCTCAGCGAGATCTCCTTCCCGCCATGGGTCAAAGTTTCCTGGAATAAATGTCCCAGAAAAGAATGTCGGCTCAGGAGCAACACACACACTCCACTCCCACTGGGACTCTGAAGAAATAGCTAATGCGAGACCAGGCAGGAAAAGTACACAAGGAACTTGGTGAATGTTGTTATGCCAGAAAGAAGTGTTTTAAAATGATAGGTCATGTGGAAGGGGCACACGGGAATCCATTTATAGCATCTCTCACTGAACAAACTGGGGTAATTTGGGTATTGACAGTAACGGATTATAATCCACTAAATACAAAAAAGAACCAGGGGCCTATAATAAATAAACAGGAAGAAGTACACACTCTTGCTTTCCGTGGAATGCCAAGAACAAATGCAGGAGAAATGTGATGTATATAAATCACTGTTTTCTGGCTGTCGTGGTAATAACTGATTTAGGAAGAATCACCACTGTATGCTAAAACTACTGGGTAAAAGCTTGATGAAGGTAAAATATTTACGTAAGTGCATAGTATCTCTGCATATGGAGAAATCTGGTAGGTATCACCTCAACCGGGCCATCAAAGTTCATACCATGACTAATGTGGTATCAATGCCCCTTGTCTGATGCCGAGGATGCAAGATCACCAGTGTAGTATTCCTGCCAAAAGCGATCAGAGTCGCATCATGTGGACATATGAGCAAGTCCTGAGGCACACTGTGCAGGGTAACTGGCCAGTACATTTCAAAAATATCGATACCATAAAATCAAAGCAGAGGAAGCCTTCCAGACGCAAGGAGGCTAGGGAGACAGCCCTACACAGCACTACACATTGTAGCGCCTGATCCTGAGCTAGATTCTGGACAGGGGCCCTGGATATACTGTTGTGTGTACATTAAATTCCTGACTTTGCAAGTGCACTGTGTTGAGAGCGAAAATACCCACTGAGATTCTTCAGGATTCGGGGGTGTGATGTCTACAACATACCCTAAAAGGACAGGGCAAGAACAGCACATAAGGATGCGCACGCACACAGATCTGGAGAGATGCTAAAAAAGCCAGCGATGCAACATGTTAATAACTAGTGAATCTGGGGGAAGGGGATACAGGGGTTCTTCACAGAATTTTTGCAACTTTTCTGTTAAATGTCAAAATAAGAGTTTCAAAGAAAAATTGTTTAAAACAAAAATGAAGACTGAAGTGAAAAAAACTTCAAAATCGTCCTTCTAAGAAACCTAATGCACTATCTCTTGAGCAGCACCACAGAGCAGCAGTTTGTGTCCAGTTTAATGAAAGATACCGGAGGTCATTGTAGCCACTTTATCATTTAATTTGGCAAATGTGCGCTGGGAAATAAAGAACAGCACCCTCCAGGCTCTGGCCTAAGAAGTCTGTATTGTAGGAGGAGACAGCACACACTTACAGCAAACGAGGTGGGCACAGATGAAATCATTTCAGACCAGGTTTAGAGCGATGAGCAAGTAAAGGAGCTGTCTTCAGGGGAAGATAAGTGAGGCCTTCGATCCGAGGATCCTCAGGTTGAGAAGCGTTGGGGCTGGAGGGAGGGAGGGAGAAGGGGAAGAGAGGAAAGGGGAGGACTCCGGATAGTCACAGAGAAGAGCATCACACAGGTGGCAGGCCTCTGGAGTGGCACGAGATGAAGACTAGAACAGATCTGATCTGTTTCTGGTTTTTGACACAGAGTTTTTAAAATCCTTGGAATTTCTTGAATGATGGGAGAGTGTTCATTATGATAACTTTTTAGCTGAACTGAAGGAATTGGCTAAAAGATTGGTGAGGGATGGTTAGAGAAATAGTGAAATCATGGGTGACACCCAGATTTCTGATGGGAAACCTAGAAGAGGAACAGTTTTGGGAGAAAAGGTAAGAGTTATGACCTTGGTTTGGGTCACAGTGGGTTTGAGGTCTGATCAGAGTTGTCACACAGGGTGACAGGGGTGCAACACACCATAGTCTTATCAGATTACTTCAAGCATCCTTGTGTTCTAAGCCACGACCCAATATAACAAGTGATGACCACTGTCCACCTGCACAACTTCGTCCCCTGCCTCCACCTTGTATTCCCTTCCTTCCCATCACTGGGACAAAATACCCAGTGCCCACAATTCAAAGGAAAAGAGGTTTATGTGGCTCACAGTTTTTAATGGGTTCAATCCACAGTTGTCTGGCTCCAAGGTAGAAATGGCATGGTGGAAGGGCCTGGTGGAGGACCACTGCTCATCCCACGGCAGCCAGGAAGCAGAGAGAAGGGAGGACGCGGATGAGAATATACCTGGCCAGGTCACCCCCAGTGACCATCTCCCCCTACTAGGCCCGGCCTCCTAACAGCACATTCAGCTATGAACTCACCAGTGGGTTAATCTACAGATGAGTAAGGCACCCCCGTGATCCAATCTCCTTCCAAAAGCCCCACCTCTGAATACACGAAACTTTGGGGTAATATTTCTATCTAAACCATAACAACCCCTTTCTTTGCTTAGAAAAACTTTTGCTTTTCAAGGTTTAGCTCAAAACTGCCCTTCTGTATTAGGTTTTCTACACTGCCCTGCCCATGCTCCTATTTCTGCAGCCTAAAGAGAAAGCAGGCAATTTAACTCCACGCTGTTTTGTAAAAGTCTGCCTTCACACAAGTCTAGTCAACTTTATTAGACTGTACGCTCCTATGGGCCATTTCCTTATACAGCTCTTCTGTTCCCTAAACCTTTAGTGGCTTATGCACCCTTAATTTCCAAAGGAATTAACTAGCAGGTCTACACAAATTAAGATGGGTGGTTCAATGGGAAGAAGATGAAAATAATCAAACGTTTTTGCCTTCTAAAAGAGTTTTAAGACAATCTGAAAATTCCAGGACTAGATTTAAAAAATTCTGAACTTGTTATCTAAATTCTCTTCTAAGAAACCTAATGTGCTATCTCCTGAACAGCACCACAGAGCAGCAGTTTGTGTGCAGTTTAATGAAAGGTACTGGAGCTCACTGTAGGTACTACATTGTCCTGGTGAGAGCTTGCTGACTTTTAGAGCCATTCTTTTGAGCCATCTGCAAGTCTGAGGGCTAACTGTGCTGGTGATTTGTAAGAAGAGTGAGGTGTGCAACACTGCCTGTGTCTGTCAGGCCAAAACATTTGCTTCACTTTCAAAATGCACATATCTTTGCAGAGGTGAATTATTCTACACAAATATACCCTGGATCCTCTTGTTTAGAATCCATACAGATCTGTTACCATCTACACTAAAAATATTGTACTTGCACAACTTAGTTTATAGAAAAAAGAATGTGTGTTTCTTCAAATGTGTTTGGGTTGTTCTCTTGATATATTTGAAGGTGACTCTTGGATTTAAGCGCACTGTATTCACATCTTACACAGTAAAAGCGCATCATATGGTAAAAAAAAAAAGAAGAGTTTTAAAAAGTGAATGGTGGCAGGGCTTAGTGAAACTCTGGCACATGAAACTCAATAAATTTTGCATTAATTAAAGCTGTTGATTCAAGAACTCCTGTAGATGCTGTGTCTTTAGAGCGTGATGTAGCTTTGGAACATTCCTAGGACAAGAGCTCTGGCTGGCATTAGGAGGGCCTGGGCCAGGATGACTGGAAGGGTGAACAGTGAATAAGGATCGACATTGAAAAACAGCTCACTGTCTAATGAGGAGCAAAGGACAGGCAGTAAGGGAAGGCCCCACTGTGTCTGCGAGATCTAGTTTTATTTAACATCTTCATTAATGACTGTGCTCAAAGCATACGTATTTTGTTAATAACATTTTTGGTGGGTACTAAATTAGGAGGTGCGGCAGACATCCCTGAGGACAGGGAAGTAACACAAATGGATCTACAGAGATTAGAAATATGAATAGAAATTGTCACAGTGAGATTTGATTTAGGAAAAATGCAAATGAAGGCAACTGGAGGAGAAACAGTCCAGAATGCAAAGTAATCAGCAGGCTGGGAAACCTAGAAAGTAGCGACAGAGCGCAGCTGGCTGGAAAGCAGTGGTACACAGGATAAGCAGTGATGGGGTGCTGTCTCCACCCAAATGGTCAGTGGCAGGTACAGGAAGAAACAGTCTGTCAAGGAATTGCATCGCAACGCGTAAATGTTTTTGGAGGAGATGTGGAAAAATAAAAATAGACTGAGCTGTTTAGGTTTTTGATCCTTCCATTGTTAGAAAAGGCACGAGACTCTTGGCTTTTGAAGAACCCAGCTCTACTTGTCCACGATTACAGGAGAAGAGACGGGCAGAGGAGACAGTGTGTGGTGAAGGGGATTCACTCTCTCTTTAAAGATCCTCCGTATGAAGAGAAGGCAGCATGAACAGTGAACTGGAAAATGCTTCCAGATAGACTTCAAACTGACAATTCATCTGCAGCACATCTTCCTTGCAATATAGATGTGGAGCTAAAATAACACAGAAACCAGGTAGTTGCTTATTTACAAAAATACCCTCTGTTTTATTAAGTATTTTTAAAAATATAAACTAGGTATCTTTTATTTACAAAAATTTACCTTAAAACGGTTAGAAACACATCCATGGTACGGAGCAGGAGGGACCTGCAGGAAGGGGTCTCCATCCTACTGGGCAGGGAGACACGAGGGACATGCTGGCCTTGTGCTTGGGACATGTCCTTCTATGGACAATGCACTCTTTCCAACATCTCTGGGGTGGCCACATTTCCACTCCTCTAAGATGAATTTCCTTATGTGATTGCTCTCATCTCACCTACTTTCACTGACCTGGATTCCCAACAAAGAAGGAAACGGGTTGTTCTCTACCAGGAAACTACATTTCTATTGTTAGATGTGGTAGTGAATCCTGCCGGGTAAAGGCAGAAAGAAAATACATGTCTCACACAGCAGCTTCGAGAGTCATCCCCCTGCCCCTGGTTGCACCCCTTCATCTCCCAGAGCCTCCCACAGTGGCAGATGGGCACACAGCACCATGTGGACAGCAATGGGCTTTGATGAGTTAATAGATCACCATCATCGGAAGCAAAGGCAAGAGGCACTGCTCAGAAACACCATGCTCTCCACTCTCTCCACTCAGCTCCCACATGTGCCCAGACAACAGGACGCTGTGGGGGAGACGGGGCAAGATGTGCATGCAAACTGCCTTCCAAATTCACACCAGGAAGGCATCTGGGACATCGGGGCTCTTGAAGAAAAACATCTGCCATCAGTGTGGGCCTTTAAGAATTAGACAGAGATCGAACTTGATGATTTCTAAAACCACTTTTTAAAGCGAATTACTCATTTTTCAAGTACTTAACAAATAATCCCTCAGTTTTTCCCATATAATAGGCACTAGAATGAAGAAAGGAATGAGATGTTATGGTGATCCTCATAAAAGACAAGAACAGTTTATCAAGTTTTATCATAAGCTTGGCACTTTCTATTTTATGCCCTTGATAACTCTGTGAGGTTAACGTGACTCGGGTCCCTTTGCAGACAGAGAAGCTAAGATTGGCATAACGGCTACATCTAGAGAATGGCAGAGCTAAGGATTCATCCGAGACCTGGGTACTTCCCTCTACAATGTCCTTTCTCCCCCAAGTAATCTAAAATCACAGTCTGGTATTGTTATGTGATGTTTTCACAAGGAAGTTTAAGTTTTCAAACATTGAGTTATAAACAAATAATTCCACTAGGAAAAGAAAAATCAAATTTTAGGCTCTCAGTTACCAGTTATTTATCTTGGAAAAACAATTCCAATAATAAGAGTGTTTTATAAAAATAATGAATGGCTTGAATAAAATAAATGAAAATATTGAGGTAAGTCCTGAATGGCATCTCAGAGCTAAGTCAATGAGTTTCTAAGTTATAATAAACAAAATATGACATTGAAATAAAATGATGGTTGAACTCAAAATAAAATGCAGCATAGTTCACGTTGCCAGTGGTAAACAAAAGAACACAAAGCAAAGCTGCCCACTTCTGCCTGTGCACAGTAGCTATTTCCCAGGAACCTGACACCAACTCCTGACTGCTCAAATCACAACCACTATAGACCCAGTCGTGTCTCCTCAGTTCATTTACTGTGTCCTGCCCTATTTGCTTTACCAAAGCTCAAACTGGAGAGAAGCCTAAGTAGGGAAATGAATCCAAGCCACAAGAGAACAGAGAGAAAGACTTGGGTCAGGCCGTTCAGCAGGGACGGAGGCCCACTGCAGAGGTGGATACAGTCACATGTCTGAGGGTCCCGAGAGGGAGGTGCCAGGGCTCCCCATTTCCCTGGACCCTAAAGCAGTTTTAGGGATCACCATCCTTTCCTAATAGGTAAAACTAAACAGGGTCTAGAATCATCTGCATGCATACAAAGGCAGAAACTTTAAAAACAAGTTGCTCCCACCCACACCGCCTGGGTCTGATAAGAAATTTGGAAAACATCAATCAAACCAAAATTCTAGTAGCACAGAAAGCCCAAGGTGGCAGGAAGTGGTCTAGAACTGGACTTATCTTAAAGGACAGGGCTTAACCCTAGCGCACTGATGATACTCTTACATTTTTATAGCTCCCTGCAACTTTCGATGGTTACATAACCACCCTGGGAATAAAGTTGTATTCTTATTTCCACAGAAAATGAGGAGTGAGTCACTGCTGGCCAACTTCAGAGTAAAATCCCTGAGTCTCCCCACTGTGTATTAAACAGTCCATCCATAGAGCTTGCAGGGCAGGCTCAGGACTATGGAAGAGGGATGCCTTTGGAGTCAGGCTACCCTGCATCTGCCTACCTTCCATATGCCATTTCTCAGCCCTGTAACTGGGGAAAGTTCTTTAACCTCATTAAACCTCAGTTTCCTCATCTGCAAAATGAAGGTACACATAACGTTCAGCTGGTGGTTACCGCGAGGACTGTGCAACAAACACATAGCACACTCGGCACAGAGCCCAGTTTTCAGCTGGAGCTGGACAACGCTGGGTACTCCCGGAAGCTCACAGCATGGACTCTGGGAGGCGGAGCCTCTTTGCCTCCTCTGTGGTCCAGCAGTCTCAGGACACAGACCCCCCCGGGAAGCTCCAAAGAGACAAACGAAAACCCTGGGACAGACCGGGAGTACCTGGGACCCAGCACTGAGCCCAGGACCAGGGTGGAGAGTGTCTGCCCATCCTTCCCTTCCCCCCAGAGCCACCTACACTGCGTCCTGACACCCCACCTGGAAAGCCATGGAGTTGGCGGCAGCCAGGAATATCCTCAGGGGCAGCTTGGCCTTGTAGGACCTGTGGCTCCACAAGCGGTGGGCGCCGGCCGTCACACCCAGAGCGGTCACGAGGAAGCAGAAGTAGGCTGCAAGACACAAGCAGGGACAGTGTTAGCAATTGTCCCCGGGCCTTTCCGCATCCCCCTGCTCTTTCCTCTCGCGAACGGGGACCCACGTGAAATGGCGTCGTGGGAGGAATCTGCAACATGAAGAATCAATAACCCGAGAAGACACGGCCTGTTTATTGATTGGCAGCTTTCCAGTCTGGGGCAGATGCAGAGAGAATTTTCTTCTGGGAACTCGGACCTAACGTCAGGAGGCTTTAAATATCAACTCCCCTTCCATGAAAAAGTCTTTTATTTGCTGGTGTTCTCGCTGGCCTTGCAGCAGCCCCGGGGGGCAGTGCCACTCGGGCCTCCTGATCCACTCTGCTCTCTGGGAGTGAGGCCGATAGCCGTGCTGCCTCCCGGGTGGCACCCACACCAGGGCCAGTGGAAAGTGATGAGTGTTTCTAAGCGGCAGTGCCCACGATCATGGCTCCACAGGCCTTGGACTGAAGGCAACGAAGTCTGACTCAGGCCAGTGAGAATGAGGGACATCTAGACTGCAGCATCAGTGAGGTTTGTCTCCCAGAGACCCTGACCGACATCGTCAGGGTGGCCTGAGACGGGAAGGTGACCAGCAGGGGCAATGTTCCACGCCGGCCTAGGGTGGGGCTCGTCGGCTGCCACACACTTAAGCACGCATGGTCTCAAATTCTCGCCACAGATATCACCATTATCACTTCAGTCGATGAGGAGCAGGACCTCCCAGAGGCCAACCAGTAAAAACTATAATTAAACCCGAGTCAGCCTTGTCCCCGTAGACCCCAAGTCACCACTGCAACTGCTGGAGGTGGTGGAGGGGGAGGTTTCCTCTTTGTCTGAAGGCTGGGAGAGGCTATATGTCCACTGGAGAAAGGGACAACTTGGGAGGCCCAAAATGATGATTCTTGAGATTTTTACAGCTACTCTGTGGTCTTAAAAGCCATGCGCCCACATAACGCCCAGCGTTTTATTGACATCACCTTATTAAGCCCATCGAACAACCTGTGAGTTATGTTTGATCATTGGCCATTTTAGAAGTGAACTGATCTTCCAGTGCCACAAAGCTACAAAGTACCTTTGCTAAGAGTCGGACCCAAGTCTACCTGAACCAAGAACAGACTTCCTGACCGATACACTCCGCTCTGCCACTCTGGGAGACATCAGGTAAATTTTATCTTCACACCTTTATACCCCAGTGTCATCTTTAATACTGGCTCCCAATCTAAATGTAAAAGTGAGCTGCCTCCTTACATGGAGGACACTGAGGTTTAAATCTAAAATGTCCCCCACAAGTCTCGCATGTGTGGAAGGTGACTGGATCATGGGGGCGCTGTACTCATCAGTGGATTCATTCACTCATTCATGGATGAGCTCACAGCTAACTGCTGTCAGGAGGTGGGGCCTGCTTGGAGGTGGGTCACGTGGATGAGACCTGGAAGGCAGCATTCTTGACCCCGGCTCCTCCTTCGGCTTTGTGTTTCCTTCCAGTCAGCTCAGACACAAGCTGAAGATCAAAGCCCTCGTTGTGCCTCCTGCTTTTGCCAGCTTCTGAATTTCCTCCCTGGCCGGTGGTACCTTCGCCACTGGTCTGCATGTGGCTCAGCCTCACTTTGTCATACACAGGAGTGCCAGGCAACCCGAGGGTTCGTGTGTCTGTTTATCGGGCTCCTACTCCACACTGGTCACTGCACTCAGAGCTGGGTTTACAGGGTGGCTGTGCCTCCTGGAGTTAACGGCAGCTTGGAAAGTAAGTTATTTGTTACATGATCATAAATTGTGGCCAGATTATAAAATAAGCACCTTGGGATCTCCAAATAGAGAGCTGAGCTCAGACCCCAGGTCTGCCCAGCCCCGACCCTTCAGATGAGCACAGTAGTTTTGGCCCTGGCTGGGCACTGCAGTCTCCTGGTGTGTTAAACAGGGCCCATGTGGACCAGAGATAGGGCAGGTGTAGAGCAGATGTCTCTTTCCATGGGGGTTCTGGTGCCCAGTCCGGGAAATTCCTGACCCTCACAGGGGCCACGGGTCCCACCTGCTCAATTTACAAACAGAAGACCTGAGATCCGCTGAGCACTCAGCTGCACTCTGCAATCCATCACCAGCTGCTGTCTCTCAGAGCCCGGGTGAATGCTAAGTGACTCTTTCACAGGAACCCCATCCAGGTCCTGCTGGCATGCGCATACACACACACACACACACACACACACACACACACACACACACACACACAATGTGCATGCACCCCAGGATCCACAGTAGAGCCTTTGATATCCAGCACCAGGCCAGGCAGTGTGCAGTGGGGAGCTGTATTCCACCAGAGAGGTAGCAAGCAAGCAGAGGGAGAAGGCTCCTGGACACAGGGCGCCATCCAGGGGGCACAGAAGAACACACTGCACTTTGATGTCTGCTTTTCCAGCAAGCTCAAATGTTCGCAAAGTCAGTTCTGGGTTTGGACCAATAAATCACTGTTTCTCCTCTCCAATACTCTCTAGATTGTGCAGAGAGATAAAGGGAAGCCCATCAGCCTTCCCTTTAGCTTGGGTACAGAGGGACACGGAAATATAGGTGTGTGCATGTCTGTGCTTGGCCAGATGGTCAGAATGGACCCAAGACTGATCACTGTTACACAACTCATCTGTGTGACAATTTCTCCAAAGCCTGGTTTCTGCATCTATACAGCAGAGAAAATAGTACCTGCCCGTGGATGAAAAGAGGCAACACCCCAAATCTGAGCCATGCAGGGCATCTGCAAGTGCTGGCCATATTACTACCCCTGGTATGAAGGCCACGGCACTGTGTCCGTAAAATGCACCCCATTTCCCTGGAAGCTTGTGGTCTCGGGGAAAGGCAGCCAGTTTGCCTCCCTGCCACCCGCCCTGTCCCTGCACTGAGCAGTGTCTTGAGACATCACTGGTTGTCACAACCTGAACTTGAAGGGTGCTACTGGCATCTCATAGATAGAGCTAAGACATGCTTCTAAGCATCCTACCGAGCACACAGGCGTCCTACAACAACGAATTGTCCTAATAGGCAGATGTGGTGGTGCACGCTTGTGATCCCTGCACTTTGGGAGGCTGAGGCAGGAGGTTTGCAAGTTTGAGCCCAGTCTGAGCACCTTAGCAACTGAGTGAGACTCTATCTCAAGGGGGAAAAAAAGGCAGTGGGGATGGAGGGCGTTACAAGTTCTGCCTATTTTCCTCCAGTGTCTGTCTTATCTTCGGTTAGGTCAAGTTTGGTTGCTCTAAAGTCCTGGGCAGATGCTATTTTCCCTGATTGATTTTCTGCTTATATGAAAATAAGCATAAAAGATCACTAAGAAACACAAAATGACTTCCTCTGCTATTGCATCACATTTCATAATACAAGCAAAAAGGCAAGAGTGGCTCTTTCCAGGCCTCATGCAGTCCACACATGGCTCGTGCCGGGCTGCCCACAAGATGCTCCTTTGCCTACACATTTGAAGCCATTACATTTGGAGCTAAATCAGGAGCCGCTGGTCCAAGGCCTGCAAGGCAAGGCTGCGGCTGTCTTCCCCTGTGTTCTGAGCAGATTCCAGTGCAGCTAACTCAGCGAGAGCAACACACTCGACCATGCTGATGGCCTCACTTTCTAAGCTCCGGTAGGCGTTCTTGTTTCCCAGCATCCAGTCGAAGCTCCAGGCCACACGCGGTCCTGTTCCCGCTGTCCTTCACCTCTTCTCCTACCTGCCCTGGACACCTAACTCCCTCCTCACCTGATAACTTTGTTCCAGTTCACTGAGCCTATCAGCATGCCCTCAGCCCCCACTCCAGCGCCTGAGCCTGGTTCCTGACCACCTCTGTTACAGCAGATGCCACCCACACTGCCTTTGAGACTGACGCCTGGGCAGAGAGAGCCCAGACAGACAGCCACCTGATCGCTGACAAACTGGAGGGAAGACAGCCTCGTTAGCGAACAGCGTTGGAAAACTGCAATCCACATGCAGAGGACAGAATCTAGACCCGTATCTCTCACCGTGCACTAAACTAAAACCAAAGTGGATTGAAAGTCTAAATGTTAAAACAGAAACACCTGGCTCTGATGCATGAAATCCAACTTGATTTTAATGAGCTGCCTCAGCAGAATATAACCATGCTTTACCCTCTGCAAGTGTGTCCGTGCACCTTCCTCGTGCCGGGCTTTCTGCAAGGCACCAAGTCTGCCAGGAGGTTCATGGCTAGGAAATTTCTCAGACTGGCAGCTCTCAGGCCACAGTCAGATTTTTTTTTTTAATTGATAGAATAATTTTAAATGGGAGATTTCAAGGTTTTTAAAATTCCCTATTTCAGGTTTCTCCTAGAAAAATGGAATGACCTGGTAATACTGGGCCATGTCACTTTTTTTTTTTTTTGAGTCAGGGTCTCAATATGTAGCCCCAGGTGGCCTCAGACTCACATCAGTCCTCCTGCCTCAGCCTCCCGAGCGCTGGGATCACAGGCGTGCGCCACCACACCCGGCCACCTTCCTTTCCTGCAGAGCAACCCCATGGCAGCTAACGATCCCTTCCTTGGTCAGCTCCACAGTCAGCCCACCGTCCCTGTCCTGCAGACTCGCTGAGCACCAGCCCTGTCTGTTAGGACCCGTGCAGCCCCTGATCCAGGTATCACAAGGGCCAACTCGTCCCCTGGGCACAGCAGGCACAGGAAGAATGCTCACAAGGTGTTATTTCAAAAGAAAAATAACAAACACAATAATGATAATAAAATATAATAATGAATCTAGACTAGATTATATTAGTCTGTCCTTATATTAACATAGTGGATAAAATAATATATTTAGTGTATTTTTATAGAAGAAAGGGGTCTGCAAAGGCAAAAGTCATGACACAACTGTGGGTATGACTGACTTACACCCTCCCTTAATTGGAAAATTGGTAATTAAAAGGGAAAGAAGTAAGCATTTATCCCAGCTTTTTAGGAAGAACTATAATCCATTCTTAGTTGGCGAGGGGAAGCTCTTTCCAAAAGAACGCCTGCTAGTAAATGTGGACAGGGACGCAGCCTCCGCACCCAGCTGCTTCTGCTGTATGGGTCACACCCCACCCTCTGCAGGACCAGGCACTCATCCCCCAACCACTGGAACTGCAGGGGCCTCACAGCCCACAGCCGAGTCTCCCCAAGCATCACCTTCCACAGAAGGAAGCTGCCATCCAAGGCTGGCCCTGTCCAAGGTTGGCCTCATCACTGGGGGCAACCTGTCCCAGAGGCTTAGTTGATAAAAAGGTCCACTTGAGACTCCTCTGAAGGACCATCCAATTCCACAGCAGCCTGCTGAGGCCTCTGTTGCAACCTCATTGCCTTCAGCTTCTCCCTCTGCCCAAGCCTGCCTGCTTTACCCTCTCACCACATTACCAAGCAGTCCTCGACAAACCAGTGCGGAAATCTGCATCTCAGAATCTGTTTCCCAGAGAACCCAGCAGAAGAGCCTGATGCACAGTGGAACCAGGGAAGATTCTTCGAGGGATGCTGCACAGTTTAATCCCTCCCTGGCTCCCGTGCCTCAGAGATAACCTTATTTACAGGCGGGATCTCTAGAAACATAGTCTGGCTAGACTGAGGCCACGGGAGGGGTGGCTCACCCAGTGTGGCTGGGGTCCTTAGAAAAGAGGGACTGTGGACACAGGTATGCAGAGGAAAGAGACACTGTGAAGACAGCCACCTCCCAGCCGAGGAGTGTACCCTGGAACAGACCCGTCCTTGCGGCCAGCAGAAGGAAGCACCCCTGCCGGTGAGACCCGGCTTCAGTCTTCTAGAACCAGTCTCTAGTGCATGAGACGACACAGTGGCGCTGCGTCACCACGGCCCCTAATAACACCAGTGCCGCAAGGATTGTTGGGAAACATCCCCTTCCAGCCCCCCCGGACTGCTTACTAACAGCAGAAGAAAAACAAGAAACTCACGAAGGAGGAATCCAGCAGTTGCCACTTCACTCAGAGATGAAATGTAGCACCAGTAACAGCCGAGCAGCTTCTGGTGCCATGAATACAAAGCACACAGCACTGCCCTTGAGGCTTTCTCACCAAATCACGTAACATTAATTGTGCACTAAGACCTAACTGCCAGCTTCCAGAAAACTGAGGAAACATGGAGTCAGTGAGAGAGTCCGAGACATGGATGCGCGACGGAAAACTGGCCTGGCCTCCTCCTGAGTCAGTGTCGAGGCACAGGCTGCTCCAGGGCCGATGGGGACCAGCCAGTCAGAAGGGATGTGGGGAGCCTGAGTCCCAGAGCACAACGACAACTAGAAATGATACTTGGAGGATCACCAAATATCAACCAGTATTAGATTATTAAGTATGATTGTGTCCTTATTTTTAGGGGACACGTACGGAATTGTCCAGGGGTAAAGAACCAAATGACTGAGAAAAAGTTACAGATGAGCTGAAAGCATTGAATGTTACAGTGGATATGATGCAGATGTTCATTGTATTATTCCTTAAAATGCTGTGTTTGAAAATGTGCGTAAGAAGACTATGGGAAAAGACCATCACTGAGAGTCAATAAAACAATGAATTTTGAATTTCTTCCTTTTTTTTCTTTTTTTTTTTTTTGCATCACTTGTTTTTTCACAACACATGTTCACATCAGCCAGACAAACTTTAGTATTGGAACATGGATAACCAGCACAGCAAAGTGTGAGGTAACTTCACTGTGCTCAGAATTTCTGCCACTAAAGTGATTCACATTAGATATCCACATACTTCCCCGTCCTGCCCACAATAATTAGGCCCTCAAATGAGTAGGAAAGACAAAATCAGATTTAAAAAAAAAAAATAAAGAATGTAAAAAGAAAAGATCTACATGTGGCTAATTAGGTCTTCTCTGACACTTAGAGCCTCAGTTTCCTCATCTGCAAAATGGGAAGAACAAAACAAATCCAGGATTACTTTTAGTATTAAAGAAGAAAAACATCAAGTGCCTGACAGATGGGAGGTAAATACTTGAAAAATATCCTCTTCACTGATTCTGTTGTCCTGAGTGGTGGCAGGGTGGCCAGTGCCACAGGAAGACAAGGACGCAGCATTCTGGCCCCAGAGAGGACCTGCAGGGTTCTGGGCTGGGCTGTGGTGCTGAGAGCAAACTACACAGGGCATCTGTGCTTCCTAACAAGTAAAATAAAGGAGATTAAGGAGACATTTTCATCTCTTCCATTCAAAAGGAGCAGTGAGAGTTTTCTGTTCACATTTCAGATTGTACACTTAATACCAACAGGATAACAAGCAGAGAGAATTCAAGAAGAATTTCCTGAGGGCCAAACACAGCCAAGAAAAATTAAGCTGGAACATTTCCAGGGTCTGGGGGTGTAGCTCAGTAAGAAGGCATGGGCCTAGCAGGCATGAGGCCCTGGGTACATTCTCCAGCACCCCCCAAAAGAAAGTTCCAGAATAGGGAGCCCAGACTTTTCTGGCAATCTGTGTGAGACCTTGGAATATCTTCCTGCTTCAAAAAGTATATTCCCTGAACTTTAGGCCTAAATAAACCCTTCCATTGCACATGAAATGTAGATGATGCTGGGCTTTCCCTGGGGGTAAAGGGGCTCGAGGGCAGAAGCTTTTGATGTTCTGCATAAAACCTTGAATGTTAATCCCACCCAGATCCCAAGACAGCTACCGCTCAGTCAAGACAAACTTCCCAGCATAAAAGCACACCTGAGCTTATTTTCACACCAACATCAACTCTCTGTGCCTCGTGGGCACCTTCCTTCTGTCTTGCCAAACAAAAGTTGACAGCTTTGGGTAGCATGGGTGAAGTTTTTTTTTTCCTATGTATTCTTGTTACAGCTTCAAGACACGCTTCTGAGGCCCTCAGGCTCTGTACCAGGCCAGGGACACTGGGTGACAGTGTCCTTCCAGATGGCTCTGAACAGAGGCACACAAGAGGACACCCTGCCACCCGCAGGTTCCTGCACAATGGCCTCGGATTGTTACCGCGAGGGAGAAAGGGACACTTCCAAGTGGGCAAAGTTTATTTTACTCTCTTGTTAAGGCCACCGCCGTTTATTTTTCTTAAAATGAGCCCTGCATTAAGAAGGATACAGTACAGCAGCACGGGCCCTGCCGGGTGGTGTACGGAGGGCTGCTGAGGTGGGGGATAGACTGGGAATGAAGTAGGAAGAGCTTATGTAGATCAGGGTGCACCGTTACGGAGGACTGCGGGGCTCCCAAGGGAGGGATGCAGCAGCCAGGGTGAGAGATGGGCGCTTTGATAAAAGTTACTAGGATATGGAAAAAGGATCTTGGTGGCCAATGTAATTATCTATTAGAATGCTTTTTCTTGGCTCTTCTAGCACTTATGGATCTTCTGGGGAGCAACTGTATTGTGTTCAAAATTATGTTTATAGTTGCAGTTTTGACAAGACCATTTCTTCCAACTCACAGGAGGCCTTTTAGCGTCACATAAGTGATGGTGAGGAGGTCTATGCACACCTTGTAGAGATCGGTCAGGGACTCGAGGGAGGAATGAATGGGCCTTAAATCAAAAGGTTTGTCTTATAGTCCTAGCAAGAGAGCAGTGTCTTTGATAGAGCTCTTTCATTGTTGGACAGCTTTAAATTAGGGCTTTAATCCTTTTCTTCCCAAAAGGTAACCACTACAGAACATGCCTGTAATCCCAGCTACTCTAGAGGCTGAGGCAGGAGGATGGACTGGGCATTGGTTCAGTTTGAGGTCCCTGGGTTTAACAGCCTGGAGAAGGAAGGAAGGAAGGGAGGGAGGGAGGGAAAGAGGGAAGAAGCAAGGGACAGAGAGGGAGGGAAGAAGGAAATTATACATTGCAATTTAAAACATACACAAATATTACTGAAATAAAATGTTCACCAAACCATGCTTAATACACTGCTATTTTCTGTTCTATTTATTATGTTTTGGATGTTGGTCATGATCTAAAAACTGAAGTGTTTCATGCCTAGCGAGAGGCCATGTGCTCTCCTGTCACATGCACACCCTCTTCCTGCTGCTCCTTCCTCTGGGGCTGCCACAAAGCAGTCTTGATTGGTCAAGAAGACAGACTACCTTTCCCTTCTCCTCGTGTCTGTTCTAACAGGCACCTGTCCACTCTAGCCCAAGCTTGTCCTGGGGCACGGGGGTGGTCCCAGCTCTAATGGGGTGGGGGTCTCGCTTTACAGGTAGCACAAAGTATGCTACAGGAAAGGCCACCTATGTCACACCTGAGGCTCTTGGCTTTACATCCAGAGATTTCCCTATCAGATTCCAAATTCATTTCCCGCACCCTCAGGTTCAAGTGAATCTGTCACCCAGGACTGGGTCTGAAGTCCCCAAACAGGAGATTAAGGAACCTAATTCACCCTTCTCACAGAATTAAATTCACAAGTCCACCGACTCCCAGTGCAGAAAGAACGTTCAGGACTAGTGTGTAGAGGCACAGGAAGGGTTTTATTAGGCAGAAATTAAAAGGTACACACTCCAAGAAATAGAGTGTAGCACTTATTTCCTGAAACAGGGAACATTAATGTTTCTCTTGAGGGGGCAGTGACCCCGGGAAAAGGTGGCCCACCCCCCAGGAGGGTAGTAGTCCATTCTACAGGTGTGGGACAGTCCCCCTTTTTGGTAAGCAAAATTCTTTGGAGGCTGGGGACTTAGCTCAGTAGTTAGAGTGCTTGCCTTGCAAGCACAAGGCCCCGAGTTTGATCCTCAGCACCAAAAACAAACAAACAAGCAAACACAAAACATTCTTTGGATTCTCTCAACCTGTTCCTTTATTTTAGGATTGGAATTTTATGCTTTACTTTCTCAGTGCAGGGGCTTTCAGTATTCCTTAGGAGTCTGGAATGTGATGGGTCTGGTAGGAGAGGAGCCTAAATTTAACCAAAGGAATGCTGATACTGATCACCTTGGAGGACTCGATTGGAATCGAGGGCTCCAGGGGACCCCCTGGAAGGTACAGTCTTCCTAAAAGTATAATTTTTATTTATGATTTACTTGTTCTTTTTGTCCATCTTTAATTGCTGCTGTCCTAACTCAAAGCCTCAAATCTGACTATAGCACATCAGTGGCAGGGAACTTGGGATCTGACCTCTCCCCAGCGGCACCCGGCACAGAGCTCCGCATACCATCAATGGAACAGTAAACATTCCTGAAATCAATGAAAGGAGGCAGGAGTAATATGTGCAAAAGAATCGCTTTAAACACATCGTTTTCTTGAACATGGAGGGTGGAATATGTCACCCCAAAACGGAAAGGAAGCAGAAGAAATGGACACGAGAAGTGCTCTCTGCCCTCTCCCATGTGCCTTCAAGCAGATATTAATTTACACGGGTGTCCTCTCCTCCCTTGTCCAGGAAGGAGAGAAGCTAATCATCGGAGAGAACTCTAAGGCCTCATCAGCCTGGAGAAAGCACCAGAACAATCTGTATAACCAACCTCACCAAGCTGCCCTTGTCTTTGCATAAATTCGCCTTTCCACAATTTGCTGCCCTGGAAACTCGGAGTCCTTTTCTTTGTCTGCTTACTCCTCCAAGCGCGCATCGTCCTCTCCTTAGGTCCGCTGCCTTAACAGTGGAAGGCAGTGGTGTGGAAGCCGGCGTGAACCACCCCGTGAGTTACTTGTCTCTGAGTGCTCCTACTGAACGTGCCATGCACATGCCAACGAACCAGCTGGTGTTTCTCTTGTTCATCTGTCTTCCCCGGTCTAATTTACAGGACCCTCTTGGGCAGCCTAGGAGGGCGGAGGGAAAGAACTATTTTTCTGTCCTACAAACACAAAGAGCTCAGTCTCTTGAAGAGGGCAGCCAGTCTCTACCACCAGACCAGGTGCTCTACCACGTTATAATATTCAATGCTTTCACATTTCCCTTATTTTCATTCTCAGCTCTGTGACTGATATGTAAAAGACTAGCAAAGTTAGCCAAGGGCAGGGCCTGGAGCCCATAGCAGCTACCCCCAGTGACTGTGACACTCTTGGTGGCCAGCTGCTTGTAGGTAGAAGGAGTAATTATTTTGCTTTTGTCAGGAATCCAAGGTGCAGAACACAGCTGCTGGGCCCAGGCCTGCTCAGGACAGCTTTGAGGAGGCACTGAGCCTGCAATACAGACCCAGCCACCTGAGGAGAGCCCTGGGGTCCTCCCTGTCCCCAGTGCAGGGGAGCCTCCTCTGCAGCCTTCCAGCCTCAGCAAGGAGATGCTGTGCACCGCCAGGTCAGAGCTGGGCTCTGAGATCCCAGAAGCAGGCATCCCCACAGCTTTGAGACAGTAGAATCCTGATGCATGTGCAAAGGCCCTGGACTCGGACCCACATCCCACCTCTTCTTCCAAGAAGCAGAAACTTTGTTTTCAAGGCTTATCTGCACCCCCAAGGAGTCTCTCTAGGACAGTCCCCTAAGGACGGAGTCTGGGGTCTGAAGCCCCAACACAGAGCCCCCACCTCCACCCACGAGACTCAGCGAGCTGGAGCTGGCTCAGGCCTCTGAAATCGGCAGCCACACAAATACAGAACCCAGGCAGCCAAACTCTTCCCCTTCCCTCCCTCCCCAGAGATCAAAAAGGACTGAAGAGTCACTTCTTTTCCCATTTATACATTGTCACCTGCCTGGCTCAGGCCAAAGTGCCTCCAGCATTTCCTACACACTCCGCAATTCCGACCATGAATGTTGTAATTAGGTCCCTGCCCCCCTTTTCCTAATTTTCCTTCCTCACTTTCCTCCACCTTTCCTCAAAGGACGTTTTCTTCTAGGAAGGAAGGTTCTTTTCTCTTTTCTCCTGTGACTTCCAAGCTCATCTGCTGTCAACATACAAACTCCAGGCTTCCTGCCGAACTGAGTCGTCTTCTGGCTGCAGCTGCCCTTCCGGTCACATCCTCCTGGCAGCTGGGCCCTGGCCCCGAGGCCAGGTCCTTCCCTGAGCTGGGCACAGTGCCTGGTTCCCTCATCCCAGCTGCAGACAGGAAGTGAAAATAACCTGGGCAGAGGACTCAGGGGAGAAAAGGAACTCAGGATGACAGGAAAAGGAGCAGTTCCAGGTTGTCCACTCTGGAGGTCCAGGAAGGAGCTTCTGGACAAAAAGTATCAGCTCCTGCCGGGACCTTGTTAGAAGTATTATTCTTGTCACCAGCAGTCTGGGAGGAAGGGGAGGTGGGACATCGGTTGCCAACATCATCATGAATGACGATGACTGTAACAGCCCACATTATCAGGCATAATAACTATCCACCAGCCACTGTCCCGAGGATTTTATTAACACATTTAATCATTGCGACACCCTAGGAGGAGCTGGATACCAATATAGTCCCACAATTTTACCAATGGAGAAAGTGAGAAACAGAGTGGTCAAGTAACCTGGTGCCTCCACAGACTAAACAACAGGACGGGACAGGCCCCATGCATGGGTAGACCAGAAAACACACACACCACACCAACACACACGTTCTCTTCACTTTTCACTCTTGCTTTGGTTGGCCGCCTTCCCAGAGCGTAGCAAGTGAGGCCTAGCACAGAGCGAGCTGGAGCTGGCTCAATCTCTGAAATCGGCAGCCATGGTGGCCGAGAGCCTGCTCCCTGGGCCACCTGTGTGGGCTTGAACCTCCAGTTAGTGACCTGGATAATTCCTCCCCAGGCTGTTTCCTCCACCGTCCGCTGGGGACAATAACTCTACCCATCTGCTTCACAGAGAGGCTGGGAAGGTTAAACAGGATAATATGTGTCAGTGTGTCCAAAGCACAGCACATGCTCCGTACATGTTAACTTATTATTGTGAAGGTCTCTGATCTGTAGAGAGGGAAAGAAAGAACAGCATGGGAAAGAGAAGGGGTGGAAAGAAGAATTATTCTGAAACAACAGTGGGAAGGTGGGGAAAGGGATGCCCAGCCTGGTCTCTCTGTTCAGGAAGTGCAGGTCAATGGAGCAAGCGTTCTGTGTGCCCAGGCACAGTGCAGATGAGACCCTCTCCATCCTGGGTCTCAGGCACACAATGAGCAAAGGTGTTGACCCAGCCCACTGTCCTGTGGCTTTGAGAATGGCCCAATTTCTGCAAGAGTCTGTGTCCAAGCACAGAAACTCAGGAGGCAAAGGTGGGACCTACTTGGTTTAGTGCCCTGCTTATGTAGGTGTGAAGACAAAAACAAAAAACCTCCCCCAAACAGCTGCTATTAAATAAAATAAAGTCTCTGTCCAAATCCATACATTAGAAGACTATATTGTATGAAAACTATTGTTGTAAGGGGTGGATAACAGTGAAAATACCCATCAGAGGATGCCAAGCTTATGGGGTAAGATGGATCCAACCAGAAGGAAAAGGAAGCCCATGGCATTGAGTGTAGTGAGGGCTTAGGAGAGAGCAAAGGCATAGTAGGGAAGGGAGCCAACACTTGCCCCCCTCCTCCATCCCGTACTGGTCTTCCTACTTCCTAATAACAAACACACAAATCCAAACAATCCAAGGATCAGCTCTAAGCAGATTAAGGCCTGGCATCAGCCAAACCACAGACAAGACAGCTAACCCAACCTGCCTTTCTCCTCCCACTTGAGGCAGGGATTTGTGCAGCCCTAGATATGGCTTCTCTGCCATTCCAGCTGTTGTTTAAAATCAGCACAGCTGTCAGAAACCACACCCAGGAGAGGGAAAGCTTTACCTTGCTCCTGTCCTTTTGTACGGTGCAGCATTTAAAGTTGTGCTTCTAACCAATTTTCCAATGAAAGATAAATATAAAACATCAAAGCAACAGAAAAATCAAATTAATGTCTCACCCTGCCATGTCACAAAACAGAATCATCTCTCGTTTTTTTTTTTCTTTTTAACAAACCTATAGTTATTGTCTAGACAAAGTTGAGTTTATTTTTCACTTAGCATTTTTTTGCAGGGAGGGGTGCTGGGGATTGAACTCAGGGCCTTGTGCTAGCTAGGCAAGCACTCCACCACTAGAGCTAAATCCCTGGCTCCTCTTAGCACTATTTTATATCAACTTTTCTATTTGTTTATGTATTACACAAATGAATCACTCTTAATAGTATCATATTTCATTTATATCATATTTTGTTTTTATTTAATCATTTTTATATATCTTGGTTTTTTTTTTTTTTTTTTGGCGTTATTTCTCCAGGATAAAGACTTGAATGTTTCCCAGGCTGAAAGATGTGATGTTTCAAGGCTCATTACACTTGGTCATGTTGCTTTCCAGAAATATTAATTCTACTTTATGTGAGTATGAAAATATAGCTTTCTCAAAAAGCTTGCCAGATTTTGATTTTATAATTATAATTTATTTTATTAGTTTAACTGGCATATTGCTCTTGTGGGTTTCACTCCGTTCCCTAGATATTCTGAGCATTTTTTTTTTTCATTTATTCCACTTATCACAAACAATTCCCCCTCAAGTCACTCTGTGGAAAGTTTTGCTCAGTGGACATAACTCCCACTCCAGCAGGAGGTCATCAATTCAGCCCAGGATCCTGCCACCCTATAATCATCTCATAAATTTTCCTGAAGGTTCACTGATGTTTAAGTTCCCCAACTCCCTAATGAACTGTATTCCCAATTTGTCAGCTTTACCCAGCAATTATTCAATGTTGTATCATGCTACTGGAAACAAATCAGGGGTATGATTTTCCTGCCTCCCTTTCTGATGTATAATGGTGCCTTTTGGTTAAGGCAGCATTTACAAATCATCATCTAAAAGCATTTTACACTACTGGATCAACTCTAAACAGAGAAGGAACTGAAGTCAAGGTGATACCATGTTGACAGCCAGTTCTGTGGGGAGCAAGGTGTGTCCTTTTAGAAGATACAGCATGTACAAAGGCCCTGTGGGAGAGGGCTGGGGAGCAAAAAGATCATCCTGGCTCAGGCACTTGTGAGACAAGCAAGGGTGGGATGTGTCAGAAGATCTAGTTTGTCCTTGTCAGCAGCTTCAGGCAAAAAAGGAAAGGTAGAGCACAAGGTGACGCCACGGTGGTGACGCCACGGCAGTGATGCCAGAAGGAGCACAGCTGTGGCCTCTGCAGCCCTGAGCCAGCCAACTGACGCTTTGAACAGATGGTCACCGTATTTAGAGGGGTTTTTTGTTTGTTTGTTATTTTTTTTGTTTGTTTTTTGTTTTTTGGTGCTGGAGACTGAACTCAGGGCCTTGTGTTTGCAAGGCAAGCACTCTAACCACTATGCTAAATCCCTAGGCCGGTCACCGTATTTAGAGATGGCCATCACATGTGCATGCATTTGCACTTGAAAATAGCAGCGGGAAACAACAGTGAAGAGATAATTCACTGGGACCCATTCTTGCCACCACAGGGGACCAGAATGGATCCATCTCAGAGATGTGCTGGCACTATGTCTGACTCCTCCAATGAGGAAGGGACCCCGGTGCCAGCCACCTCAGCTCCTCGGCAGCACAGGAACACTGTAGGATGAGGTCATCCTGATGGAACACAGACCTCGGACTGCACCTCCAGTCTCCTCAAGCCAGCTGCCCACCGGCCATGTCGGAGTTCAGTGCCGTGAGGGTGGGTAAAAGAAAAGAAGACAGCCACCCAGGTTAAGAGCTAATGTAAGCAGTGAAGCCAAGCTTAGAGATGCAAAGGCAAATACAAGAAAAAGGATAAAAGGTCGGGATCAGAAGGGAGAGATAAAGACCTTTCCTCCCAGGAAGAAAACATCCTAAAGTAGTGGACAGTTCCTCTCTACTTCTGGTCCTAGACTACCAGGGACTTGAGAAAAAAATGCAAGCTAACTACCTTCTTCTTGAACTCTTTGAACTCATCCCCTTTGAAATAAGGACCCCCTTGTACAAGGTCAGGCAAAGAAAATCTGTTGACTTCTTTCCCTCCTGGGTATCGACCAAAAGCTTTTTTCTTATTAGTTCCAATAAGCATACTCCTAAAGTCCTCCTTTTGTCCTCAAACTTTATTCCTCAGTTTGGGGAGACAAAGAACCTGGATATATACAAAATTAGCTGTTTCGTGAGCTGCTTCAGCCAGACCTGGAAAGAATGTGAGAAGAGAGGCCTACAAGTCTAGACCAGCATTTGGATCCGATCAGAGTGGCTGTTTTTCAGTGTGGAGCAAGCTGTTGTTTGATTCTGGGGCAGGAATGATTCTGAGGATGACTGTGCTGACTTTCTGGATCTTGAGCCTCCTCAAGTCTCTGAATTCACCAAGCCATGAGGCCAAACAGAAACAGAACCAAACCTGGACCAAGTCATAAGCAAGCAGCAAATGACACTGTCAACACCACACTCAGAGTAGAAAACCATTATATTTGGAGAAAGCAGCCTTCTTTTCCCAGAAAGTTGTCCTTTGGAAACTCAGAACCAGTCCTCTGAACCTGGGAGGCGCCACTGCCTTGGGCGACGGTGCGGCCAGTGACGAAGACTGCCAGCTCCACCACCCTTCCCTGCAGTCTCAGCCGCAGCCCTGTGAGATGACGGTCAGCTTGCTCCCACAAGTGGCTGTCTGAAGGATGAGCAGCCCCTTTCTGTTTCTGCATGAACTCCCAGCACCCAGCAAGATGGGATTTCAGCCCCGCTTCTCCTCAGCCTGCCCGTGCCCCGGGAGAGCGTGAAGACCAACAGTCACAGATGGTGACGAGCCAGGTCAGCGCTCCCCTGCAAGAGCCTCGGCCGGGAGGGGGTGGTGGTGGACAGGGGACCAGAAAACCTTGGCGCAAGAACTCTCTGCACAATTAGTGACAGGAGCAGAAGCAAGAGCTTCAGGTGCCCTAAATGGGTATATTGGAGAAAGAATTCATTTGAGGAATTTTTATGATTTGAGTATACTTAGGCATTTTCTTCCAGAAAATCCAGATTATCTACAGAGAGAAGACAAAATCATGGTCAGTTTCAGTGGCGGCCCGGGTAATACAAAGTTGCCTGAAACAGATTCTTTGGACTTTCTCTTTGGCTCCTCTTGAACAGCACTGCTTCATCCAAGCTGCTAACGAAACAAAAAATGCAGACACGCTGAGGAGGCAGCCTTTGGATCTGGACGGTCAGCGTGTGGGAGGCAGCTGGCCAGGGAGGGGAGGGGGGGCTTCGCAGTTGACCTGTAGAAACCCTGCGAGTGGACAGCCCGAGAAGCCCTGCAGCCTGTGCCCAGGACGGGCCTGTCGGCGCCCCTCCTGCAGCCCCCTGCTCGGCTGTCCTACCCGTCGTGGCCAGAGGGAGACCTGGAGGAAGCATCAGGGACCATGGAAAGAGCACAGTGGCCTTTGCTGTGAGGAGCTGCTATGAAGGATGACACCAAGCACTGACCTTCTATTAGAGAAAAACAACTGCTGCCTGTATTAGGAAATGCCACAAGTGCGGGACCAGCCTCGGCAAATCCGCGGGCTGCCAGCTCATGTCTCGCCACTGCCGTGCCCAATGTGCTACCCCTGTCGAGTGTCTCTAACCAGGTACGATCATTTGTCTTTGGAGGAGGGGGTCTTTTTTTTTTTTTTTTTTTTGGAGACAGGGTCTCGCTATGTAGTTCAGGCCGGCCTTGAACTCACTATGTCACCCAGGCTGGCCTCAAACTCTCAGTGATCCTCCTGCCTCAGCTTCTGAGTCCTGGGATTACAGGCATGTGCCACCATGCCCAGCTGGATATGACCATCACTGCCAGCCTCCTGCTCGCCAGGAGCCCCTTCCCAAGACTGTTTCAGACGCTCTCTCCCGACGGACCCCACCAAAGAAGATCCAGAAGACGGCTGAGGAGGAGGAACGGAAAGAGCCCCTCTGAGTGCATAGACCCTGCTGGTGAGGCCCGGGAAGGAGCAGAGGACGGAAGGACGGGCTCCTGCACCCCAGACCTAAGAACCCCCGATACAGCACTGCTTCTGACGGCTGAGCCTGGCATCACAGGGCAGAGGGCCCTGTCCACCAGCTCTGCCCTCGCCTTCCCAGCAGGGGCGGCAGCTCAGCGCCCCAGGAAGCCTCTGCTCCTGTGAGGCTGGTGCCCCCAGGCGGCTGGCGTGCTCTCACTGGGCCAGACACAGGGCAGCAAGACCCTCTCTAGCTCTGCCACCCAGCAGCCAGCGTGGTGGCCCTGCGTTGTCCCTGCAGAAAGAGGCAGGAGGAAACCATCTGGCCTGTGCCTCCCCTAGCAGACGACGGCCCAAGCCTGCCTGTTGGATGGCAAGGTCCTAAAGAAAGGCGTTTGGAGTGAGCCGAGTGCTGAGCAGCCACCCAGGGAATCTCCCAGGAGTGGCCCTTGTGCTCCTGCCACCACACGGCTTGGGTTCAGGGACCAGAGTCTCTCTTGTCCCTCACACGGGCTTCCCCAGAGCCAAGCCTGGGGTGCCCGGGCAGGGCCGCAGTCCTCGCCCCGGGCAGCCAAGACCTCGCTGCCACCATAGGTGAGACGGCCGCGGAACCATCCTGCGGTTTGCGTTTCGCTTTGCTTTTATCCGAAGAGCTTCCTCCTCTTCGCATACTTGAGCTGGCGCAGTCCATGTGGTCTATGAGAGCTTTTCAGTCCCTGCAGGAGCGTCACACTGCCCATGGCCACCCCACATCAGCAGCGGCTGCAGGGCCCTAATGCTGGGACCAAACAGAAGAGCCACCACAGGAGCCTCCCACACGGCTGGGTCCCTGGGGGCTTTGCTTGCCAGGTGATGAGCTGCTCCCCGGGGTGTCTGGGGCCTGTTCTCTCCCTGCTGCCCTGTTCTCCCCATGGCTAGTGCTGGAGCTGGGAGAGGAGAGCCCCTGGCACTGGGGCACAAGGGCAGACGAGCGTCAGATCTGGGCTGTGTGGGGTCCCTGCTGGGGCCAGAGCCCGTGTCCCCGCCACCCAGTTCTATCTCTGCAGGCTGCGCACCTGGGAGCCAGCCCTTGTGCTCTTGTCCCGCGGTGGCCGTCCTAATCCTTTCTCTCTCTCTCTCTCTGTGTATGTGTGTGTGTGTGTGTGTGTGTGTGTGTGTGTGTGTGTGGCTGTGGGGTTTCCGGAGGTGCCTGGGAGGGGGAGCTGGCACCTACCTTCGCTCCCATCGGCTTCTCAGGTGTCTGCCAAAGACTCAGTAGAAAAAAAGGGCCCTTTACCCAGGGTGGGAGGTTTTTCTTTTTTTTCTTTTTTTTGGTACTGAGGATCGAACTCAGGGCCTCATGCTTGCAAGGCAAGCACTCTAACCACTGAGCTAAATCCCTGGCCCAGGGTGGGAGCTTTTTAAAATTTTTTTATTTATTTTTTTTGAGACAGGGTCTCACTACGTACAGTAAGTCCCCGACTTATGAACATTCGAGTTGCAAACTTTCTCAGATACCAACGGACTTCAAATTACCAACATTCCTAGATGCAAACAAATCTTGGAAGTAGCTCACATGTCTGCAGATACTGTCACAGTCGGGCTGCTGTGCGCTTACTGCACGGTGTGGTGGTGCGCGGTAGAACAGCGCTCAGTCAGAGTCCAGGGTGTCCAGAAGCAAAAAGAAAAGCAATCCCCTAATTGCCAGTTGCTGTACTGTACTATACCACCATTTTAAGGTAACTATACAAGTAAAAATAATTTATTTACAGTATTTTTGTTTTTTCTTTTATGCTTTACCTTGTATATTTGTGTCAAAGGTGTATAAGACTTGCTTTGTCAGACTTAGAACTGAATCTGACTTATGAACATTCTCCTGAATGGGAGCTCCTTTGTAAGTCCAGAATTTAACTGGCCTGGGACTCACTATATCGCCCAGGCTGGCCTCGAACTCTTGGTGATCCTCCTGCCTCAGTCTCCTGAGTGCAGGGATTACAGGCACCACCACAGTCAGCTTCTCGATTCCTTTTTCTCGCCATCCCTTCCAGCACTCCAGGCCTGCTCCCCACTCCCTCAGCTCAGCCACCCCCTGGCCTCAACTTCAGTCTCTGGAGAGCTAAAAGCAGACCAGAAAGAGTGAAGCGTCCAGCTGGTGAGAAGGGCACTTCTCCATTGCAGCACACAGAACTGCATTGCAGTTTTGAGCTACAGATACTCCATAACCATGAGGATCCCTGCAGCTGGCACTTCCTGATCCTGTTCACGACCCACGAGTGGCCCTCTGCACACCTCACTCCTTTAATCCTCACCAGCACTCCCAGCCCATTTTACAGGTGGGCAGAGTAGAGTTAGATGCATGGCCAAGCTCACCCAGCTTGTAACAGCAGCGCTAATGAATGACACTAAAACATACTGCCTCAGAGCATGGGCCAATATTTTGACAAGTTTGAGTAAACTAATTTTTCCACAAGTGTGCTGTTTTTTTAGCTATAACTATGTCCTTTAAAAAAAAAAAGATTGTTTAATCGCATCTCTATTGGCTGTGGGCTGACTTACTGAGGGGCCAAATGCAAAAAGCCCCAAACTGATTTCCCAGGCAGTTGCTGCTGAGCCCTGCCCTGTTCCTTGCTGACCATCCCACGCATGCGTCTTTTTCTCCTTATCGCTGCTAAGATCTTCGTGATCACACAGGGATGCGGGTGGGATGGGCACGGGAGGTGGGAAAGGTGGGGATCCCGGCCTGGAAGCCAAGAGATCTGTATTTTAGCTCTTTGCACCACCCACTCACTTCCCCAGACCACAGGTTCGTCATGGGCAAATGGAAACCACCAGATGGTTTGGTTTCTAGCAGTTTTAACGTTTAACAAGGTACGGCTCCTGGAAATGAGTGCGCAGCGGCCCCTGCCGGCAGCCCGCAGCAGTGCCCTGCAGGGAGTTGGTTGGTCCTCTGCCTGCTGGGTACCGGGGACACTGCCAGCAAGGCCCCAGACTCACCCAGCCCTGCTCTGTGGTGTATACTGCCCTGTGTTTGCCAAACAGAATGCGCTAGGCCCCAGACGGGCAAAGGTTTTAAAGAGAGCCAAAGAATTTAGGAGGGGATCAGAAGGAAGGGGTCTGAGCCAGCTAGAAAGGCTTGTGCTGGGTTTTTGTAAATAAAAGTCACGACGCAAAAAATAATTTTTTCTGAGGCAGGGTCCTGCTATGTAGTTCAGGCTGGCCTTGGACTCATGTAGCCCAAGCTGGCCTCGATCTCACGGTGATCCTCCTGCCTCAGCCTCCTGAGTGCTGGGATTACAGGCGTGTGACACCACCTGTAATCATTCTTACTTAAATGTCATTTTTATTTAAATGCATTATAGAGCCAGCTCCAGGCTAGCATCTCATTATGCCCACTCAGACCAGGCCTAAGGGGACTCCAGTCTGTGGTGAAGGTATTTTCACAGTAAGTCCGCGACAGACTCATTCACCCACCCAGCAGAGGTAATGACATGCTCAGCGCCTCGGGAGGAAAAGCCCCCTTCTCTGTAGGGACCCCAGCCCCGCCTGTGGGCCTTCCCTCCCAGGTCACCCACAGCCAGCTCTCTGCTGCTTCTCCCTCTCAGCTGCTGAGCCTTCTCCTTTCTGCTCTTCCAAATGGAAGCCAATCAAACCAACATAGATTTATTTTCATTCTTCCTTTAATCCTTTCCCCAAATCTGCTCAAAGTCCAGAACCAGAGCCGACAGAGGCAGAATCCTCTGTGACCTGACAGGGAGTGCCAGAACTGGGGTCCGTTTTCCTCTTCTCGCCTCCCGTCTCTGTCTCTTACGTGCTGCTCTTGTGATTCCAGTTTGGCCGACAGAGCGTGTGAGTGCGCTGCTATGTGACTGTCAGAGCCTGGGCCTTGGGGCCTCAGAGCTCCTTATCTGGCCTCTTGAAACACTGCCCTGATTGTCAGAGGGAAGCCAGGGTCGCCCACTGGAGAATGAGAAGCCACGAGAAATCGCACAAAGTTCCCAGCCAGCCCAGAGGACGGCGGGCAACAGTATCTCTGTTTTATAGTATTTTACAGCACTGACTTGGGGCGATAAGTGGCAATAGAGAACCGAAACACATACTCTGCCCTTTGCTGTATTGTGCATGTAATGCGACACCAGAATGGGACTTTCGGCTTCCATCTCAGCTGAGGCACCAACATGCTGGACATCAGATGCCCCTCGGGGATGTGGGACAGAACCCCGCACATACACAGAATCACAAGGCACCTAGCTCCTCACCGTCAGACGCTTCATCCAGATCAAAGATACGAAAGGGCGCCAGAGAGGTGTGGTGTCAGGGGCACAGAGCTCTTAAGGAGCAGTCATGTCCCCAAGCTTATGATCCCATCCTCCAGAGTCACATGACCAAGAGTTTACCTCTGTCATCTCAAGCCTAGAGGCGGCTTCATCTCAAGCCCACTCGGAGAGCTTTCAGACATTTTCACTACAGCAAGAAAGAGTAGACGTAACAGGTCCCTGCCATGTGCCTGTGACACCAGAGGTGTGGCAGGATGGCCAGCATCTCTCCCGGGCTTCTCAGGGAACATGTGTTCTGTGGACCAAAGGTGGCCACTCGGGAGAGAAAGCTGGTGTGGGGTTAGACTGCATCTTGTCCCAGGACCAAATGGAGGGGCAGAGGAATTCCAGGAGCACGGAACTGTGTGGGCACTGGATGGCTGGAGTCTTGGGAAGAAACCCCAAGGGTTCACTGGAAGAAGGATGCAGCACCCTACATCTGGACAGCACAAGAGAGAGGTGGCCGGGGCCAGGTCTCTGCAGGTCCAGCAGAGACGGAAACCAGCCTTTCTGACTTCCTGCCTCCATCTCCTCCTCCATATTGGAGGCTGTGGACACCAGCTAGGAAAGCAGAATCACAGAGAAGAAAAGGAGGTGGAGACAGGGAGGGGTGGAGGTGGACAGGAAGGCTCCACACTGCTATTTCCCAGCTGAGACTGGGTGTGCAATTCCAACCAAAAGGAGCACTCATTTTGTGTCCTAAAAATGAGATGATCTTACGGTTTATTGTAACCACAACAGACACAGGAAAGGAATAAGGTTCTCTATTTAAAAAGTGATTTGTACAATTCATGTGATTTTTAAAATACTAGAAAACAAAGTTGAAAGTGTCACTGCTGGGGCCAGGGATTTACCTCACTGGTTACAGTGCTTGCCTTGCAAGCACAAAGCTCTGAGTTTGATCCCCAGCACCAAAAGGAAAAAAAAAAAAAAAAGAAGAAGAAGAAAAAAAAAACCCAAAAATCAAACAAACAAAAAACAAGAAAGTGTCATTGCTGCATCCATTTTTTTTTTCACATTGAACTTTCTTGTCAACTTATGCAAAAATTTGATGAACTGGTTTCATTTCCAAAGTCCTTATTGTAAAAATAAATATGTATCTTTGCATGATTGTGTAAGTGTACCGGCAGACAGAAATACTTGTGTTTCTAAAACTATTTTGTATATTTTCATTTCTGGTCCACGTAATAGTGAACTACTATCCCTAAATTTTAAGATAATTTAAAGGTACAAAATAAGTATCCTGGTGATCAATAAAAAGGAAATGGAGAGTATTTTTTAAATTAAAAAGTGAGTTGAGAAGTCACAGGACTGTCTGCTGAGTTTTCATATCAAATTTCCTCTATTAAATAAAATTTAAAGCTGGGCATGGTAGCCAGCACCGAGGGAGGCTGAGGCAGGAAGATTACAAGTTCAAGGTCAGCCTGAGCAACTTAGCAGTACCCTGTTTCAAAATAAAAAATAAAAAATGACTGGGGACGTAGCTCAGTGCAAAGGCCCTGGGGCCAATTCTCTGCACCACAAATAAACAGAATTTATAAGGGTAATGAGGAGACTGAGGGCATCACTCAGCATGAGCAACCTTCTGGGTTTGATCTCCAGCACCAAAACAAAACAAAAAATGGCAATGGGGGAAGTTATTTTGATTACATAATAATCACGTTTATTGAATGACCTCAGTATATTTCTTTTCTGACTGTACTTTTCAAAAGAAAAACAAGTTCTCCTGGGCAGTCTGAGCTGCAGACAGTCACTGGGGTCCCCCCTGCTCGCCTGGTCCCCCACTCGCAGAGGACACAGTTCTGTGTCACTGCAGCCGTCCACTGGCTCCCGGTGGGAAAGCAGAGCTCGTTCTGGCTGCCACCTCGGCTCCACGGGCCGGGAAGCTGAGCCCCCACAGAGGAGATGGGTTGGCAAGGCTGCCATCCGAACTGCCGGCAAGACAATTTTTATAAATAAAAGATGTGATCAGTCATTAGCGTAACCAAACGTACTGGAAGGACAGAGCCGCCCTCACCATGCTCAGGACGCACGGGCACGGTCCTAGGCTGCAGGATCGCAAGCCGATCCAACATTGCCGAGTTGGGTTGTGTTTATCCTGGCAGCACTGCGCCGCTGAGGCAGGAAGGGAACCTCGGGTTCTTTTCTGGGGAAAGAAACGTGAGTGACAAGGACACGGAGGAACACAGGACCATGGCACAGGTGATGCCAAGCGTGGGAAGGTTTAAATCACATTTCCACGTCACTCCTAGCGCTGGCATGCACCGGCCTGGGAAGAGACTTGCACGCTGTCCTGACCTGCAAAAGATGTCACAGAGCCGGGTATGGTGGCACACACCTGTAATCCCAGCACTTGGGAGGCTGACGTAGGTGGATCTCAGGGAGTTCAAGGCCAGCCTGCACTATGTAAAAAGACCTTGTCACATAAATCAAGGAGAAGAAAAAGAGGAGGAGGAGGAGGAAGTAGAAGAAGACGAAGAGGAGAAGGAAGAAGAGGAAGAAGAGGAAGACAAAGGAGCAGGAAGGAGAAGAAAATGAGGGAGTGAGAGAGGGAGGGAAGTGGGAAGGAGGGGAAGAAGAGGAAAAAGGAGAAGGACAAGGACAAGGAGAAAGAGAGGAAGAGGAAGAAGAGGAGGAGGAGGAGGAAGAAGGAGAAAGATGCCCCAGGGCTGACCTCCCAGGACCTCATGAGCCTGGCTGGCACCGGGTCTGCCCTGATGACACTGCTCAAGGACCCACTTCTTCAAGGCCGACTCACGTCATCCTGCCTCACAGCTGAGCCCGAGAGATCAGTTCCTAATCACAAGGGCGCTCAACTTTCCCTAGAGGCAACCTCTGTGGGAGGCCAGATCCTCGGCAGGGCACAGACTCTGCAAAGGACTTCTGAACAAGGGAGGGGGCTGGCACCACAGGCACAGAGAGTGTGCAGGGGCCGGTTCCCAGAGCCTGGCCCGAGGGGTCCTAAACTTCAGGTCAGCACGCACTGTAGGGAGTTGAAGTCATTTCTTCGATCACACCCAGATACATCTCCTTCCCTCCTTCCCTCTCCATCTCTCTCTTCAGAATCAGGACTGAACCCAGGGTTTTCTCACTGAGCTACATCTCAGCCCTTTTATTACTTTCTTATTTTGAGATGGGTCCTGCTAAATTGCCCACACTGGGCTCAAACTTGCCACCTTCCTGTCTCAGCCTCCCAGAGTATTGGGATTACAGCCATGTGCTGCCATGCCCAGCCCATTTCAAAAATAACAGAGTGTGGTGTTGCATACAATTTATCAGAGCACTGCATAGATGTAAGGCATGTAGGAAGTAGCAGAATGGTAGCTATGAGACCAGACAATAAATCCGGGTACATGCCCACAATCAAGTACTCTGGGAGGCTGAGGCAGGAGAATTGCAAGTTCGAGTCTCATGTGGGCAACATGGCAATTTAGCAAGATCCTGTTTCAAAAATAAATAGAACATAGGGATAAGGACGTAGCTCAGTGCAAAGGGTTTGGGTTCCATCCCTGGTAGCCACCCCCTCAAAAAACAAAGTCTATGTAGAGTCAAATTCGCTTCGCCTAATCCCTGCCACATAACCTGGGGCAAGTTACCAACTCGCCATGCTTCCATTTCCTTGTGTGCAATGGAGGTCACCGTGCCTGTCACCCAGAGCTAGCAAACTGCATGACTCACTCTATAGAGGTGGAGCGGGACCCGCTCCTAAGAGGTGCAGTGTGAGTCTGCGTCGGGTAAGAGCTGCTTCCTGGCCCTGCTGCCCACCACTGGAGATGCTCGGATTGAGACCGCCTGGCAGCAGGCAGCGCCGAGAAATGCCAGGGGCCGAGCGATCTCCGCCAGCTTTACGAGTGGGAAAATCAGGGAAGCAGGGCCAGAGTACAGGGACGAGAGGACCAGAGGGAAAACCAGGACAGCCCCGGCGTCCGAGAGGTCTCTCAAGTCGAGGAGTGCTCTTCACATTTTTACTTATTTTTATCTGTTCTTCTCATTCTTTTTAAAATTTCTGACGAGTGCTTTTTGGTCAACTCAGATGAAAGGTGCTCTAGTTGAGAGGAGCTGCTGTAGCTCTTCCTTAAAGTGACTTCACACTCTCTGATATACATTTTGCCTTTTTTCCTTTCTCTTTGGCTTTCTTCTGAGTCCAAGATATGATGGATTTTGGTCCACTCATTAATTTTTTTTGTTGTTTGTTTGTACTGGGGAGTGAACCGAGAGCTTCACACTGAGCTACATCCTCATCCCTTCTACTTGTTATTTTGAGACAGGGTCTTGCTAAATCACAAAATCATCCAGGTTAGGCTCACACTTGCAATCCTCCTGCCTCAGCCTCCCAGAGTGCTGGATCACAGGTGTGATCCACAGATGTGTGCCACTGCGCCCGGCTCAGTAGTCACATTTATACCTGAACTCTGTCTCTTCATATCGATCATACTCTCATCTCAATTTTTTCAAGTGTATCAGCTGAGCCAAGTGATCATTCCACCTCACAACACAAGCCTTTCCTTCCTGTGTCTTCTTCATGTTCCACAGAAATCTGGACAAACAGAAGGTGCCTATGAAGTAGACACAAGAGACAAATGTCTTGGGGATGCCTGAGGAGCTGTGACAAACAAGGAGAGCGGACAGGATTCAGGCAGGAGGAACCTTGATGGGCACCGACCATGCGCCATGCACCAGGCACCACACTGAGCATTCGGTGACCATAAACCCCTCTCACAGCGACGGCCACGCAGCCGACATCACTTCTAACACATGCAGAAGTTGGCGCTCCAGAAGTGAGGGCCGCCTGGGTCTCACGGCTAACAAATGCCAGTCAGTGGAGTCCAAAGCACGCCCCTTTGCTCACACTGCTACAAGGGGTTGTTTGCTGGTTTGCGGTTTTGAGGACTGAACACAGAGAATGCTAAACTACATCCTCAGGTCTTATTTATTTTTTTGTTTTGAGACAGGGTCTCACAAAATAGCACAGGCTGATCTCAACTTGCCATCCTCCTGCCTCAGCCTCCTAATGGTAGCTGGGATTACAGGCATGCACCATAGTGCCTGGCTGCTTTTTAAATCTTTTTTCAGTACTGAGGATAGGATCCAGGATCTCGCCCATATTAGGCAAGTGCTCTACCGCTAAGCTATACTCCACCCCAAGGTTTTTAGAACTGGACCCACTAAGTCTAAATTCCAACCTCACCACTTACTCCTCTGAACATCACTTGGCTTCCTCCTACGTAAAATGAGGGTAATAGCCAGGCATTGTGGTATAGGCCTGTGTCCTAGCACTCAGGAGGCAGGAGGATCGCAGTGAGTCTGAGGCCAGCCTGGGCTACATAGTAAGTTTAAATCCAGCCTGAACTACACAGTGAGACCCTCCCTCAAAAAAACAAGCAAACCAAAAAGTGTGGGGGGGATGAGAGTAGCGTTCTCATGAGATTTTGTGAAAAAGAAAAGAGATGTTTATTGAAGTATTCAACATGTAAGTATGTTAACATCATTAACATCACATCAACTCACAGTACATGTTCAGACAGACGTCACCTTCCATCATTATGCCAGCCCTGAGGGACTTCCGTACTCTCAAACATTACGTTCAGATGTGAGTGGAGGCAGCCAGCCACCAGGGAGACAAGGGCCAATGCCATCGCACCTCTGTCTCCTGGGACATCTGCCCTGGCCCCTTCCCAGCCCGGAGACACTGAGGGGCAAGGCTCGGAGCAGGAAGCCAGCAAGGAGCCTAGAAAGACAGCAGCTCAGGAAGACGGCGCAAGGCCCGATCTTTGAGACCATGCTCGAACTGGTATCCAAAAGAACAAATTTGATAAACTGTGCAAAGCAGGAGGATCACCGCTGGGGAAACGCACTGCCCGGGGATTTGAACGGAGGCTCTGTTCGGGCTGTTGTTGGAAGCTGCGGATTGGGAGCTGGGAGGAATTTAATCAGTTTCTTGAGCCCATTTTAACCCAAATGAGAATGATTTCATTCTCAGAGTCTTAAATAGGAACTGGACCCCAGAGGAAGTAGAACTGGTGAAAAGGAAAAGAGGAAGAGGGCCACCCACCGTGCACACACAGAGGCACTGGCCCCAGGACAGGCAGGACCTGGCAGTCAGGGCCTGAGTTAGTCCGACTCTGAGCAAGCGCAGGGCACAGCAGAGGAAGTGGGATGAGAGGACGTGTGAAAGAACCCGCATTCTTTCTACTTAATCTTTATTAGGATCAGTTGAATGAGGACATCAGATTCAGCTGCATTTATTTCTACAAAGCCAAACTGAAGATGCCAGGATTTTAAATTCAAGTTTAAATAATCAATAGCCGATGGCATTCATTTTTAATACCTGCTCGGCTGAGAATGAGCGCACCTGCTGTAATTCCTGAGGCAGTGAGCAAAAAGGGTGCAAAACATCTAGCCTGAGCTACACAGACTTTGTCTCAAAAGAAAAAAATTAAAATCAAATAATAAAGTGACCTTACATGGTTCCTGTGCCCAGTCCCATATGAGGGGCTCCGGTCTAGGTGGCCATATGAGAAGTCACTTGGGAGCTTCGCCAGCTGCCTGAGACAGCTTCCCCCGACACAAACCCACCAGCCCTCCCTGGGTGCCCATGTGTGTGTTGCCAGCCACCTGGGGGCCCAATGGTGCAACCAGGGCTGGGCACCACTCGTGTCCTTTGGCAGGTGAAGAGGGGGAGCTGCAGGGCCTGACTTGCCCGGGGGCAGGGAGTGTCCAGCAGGGGACTGAATCCCAGCTCACAGAGCGAGGCCTGGGTCCTCAGGAGACAGAGTCCAGCTGGCGGAGTGCTTTGTGTCCCGTGTCCCTGAAGTCTGGCTCTAGTTGATAGGTGCACATTAGCCGGACAAAAATATCTGTGAAAATCCAGCTGAAAGCAGGGGTGGTGGCACACACCTGCACTCGCAGCACTCTGGGAGGCTGAGGCAAGAGGTCCACAAGTTCAAGTCCTGCCTGGGCAACTTCTCCAACATGAAAAATAAAATTAAAATAAAAAGGGCTGGGGATGTAGCTCAGTGCAAAGACCTTAAGTTCACTTCCCAAAACTGGGAAAAAAAAAAAAAAAAAATAAAAACAAGAAAGGAAGGAAGGAAGGAAATCTGCCCAGGAGGGCTTTGAGCTTCTCTGGGAAATGCTGACATTCAAGGCAGAGCTGGGCCTTGCAGCTCTGACTAAAGAGCAGCACTGCTGTCCAGGGTGGAAGGGAGACTACGCTGGTTTTGAAATCCCCCAGGGCCCTGCAGAGACAGGGCAAGAAAAGCCCTACACGTCAAGGTGTCCTTGCTCCCCTGGTCCTCGCACAAGCCCATGAGGCTCCTGGCCAGCAGGGACTCCCTGGAAGATGAGGCCTCGGCAAGGGGCAGGGGGTGAGGAATCTACTCAAAGACCAAGCCCAGAGGACCCAGGTTTGGATGTGAGGAAGACTCCGGTGCGGGCTCTGTGGGAACAAGAAGGGCAAGATGGAGGGAAGGTGAAGGAGATGGTGGGAAATCAGAATAGAAGGCTCAAGAGAGGCAGGGAGAAGAAACAGTGAGGGCACAGAAGTGTGTGGTGATCTCTGCCGTCCACTTCCTGGACTTCCATGTCACAGAAAAAGGCCCACATCCTCTGAGATTGTCCACACGCAAGAGGCAGGAATGAGAGGTAAACTCGGGGCCTTTCATCAGTGCCTAGGATCCCACTGCCTGCTCACAGAGGGAGTGGCACAGTCCCAGGCCAGACCGCCTCCCAGAACCCCACCTGCCTCAGCCCACCGTGGAGAGCTAGCTGCTCAGGCTGCTACTCCAAGTCCCACCGGGCCATTCCCATGTGTCTCGACGGAGATCATTTCAGCTCCTTCTCCTTTCCCAGGGTCCCTCGTGTGTGGGTTGCCATCGATCCTAAGCAATTTTGAAGCAGGACTGGTGGGAAAGTGGGGGATAGGGTGGCGGTGGCCAATCTGTAACCTGCGGTGCCTGAGGAGGGATCTGTGGGGTGACCTGTATTTCACTCTGCATATTATCAGAAGTGACCAGGCTCTGGGGCCAGAGTACGGAACTGAGCGGGCACCCTGGAGCTCCCCGCATGGAGTAGCAGGAGTGGGCATCGCTGTGTTTCCAGACTTCAGTCCTAAAACCTGTCCAAAGGGTGAGCAAAAGAGTCACCATTTAAACTCCAGAGAACGAACTCGGAGGCTGAAAGCACAACGGAAATGAGATATTTAATCCACACTCTGGCATGTGGGGGCCTATTCAAAGACAGCCACCCTCGAATGAGAAGCCACGTGTTTTTAACTTGTAAGAACCCTCCCCCCATCTCCCACGGCCTGCGGTCCAGGGTTCACAGCGTATCCCAGCTGGTGCCTGTTACTTTCCTCCCCTCCTTTCCCTTTTGTCCCTTCCTCCCTTTGTGCATTTTTGGTAGTTTTTTATGATTTTTTGGTTCCTCAGGACTGGAATGTATGAAAACTTGTTTGTCTAGACTTTGTCTCTGGTGTGAATCACTGTGTAGCCTGTGTGTCTGCTAGTAGACCCAGTTAAGTCTGTGAGTAAGGGCTTGTTGGAGTGGTTAATGAAATGTGGATAAATTAGAAAAATTTTATTTCTTACAAAGACATGGTCAAAAAATAGAGGGAGGCCATGTTAAACAAAGAGCCAGCTGGGCCTGGTGATGCACACCTGTAATATCAGGACTCAGGAGGCTGAGGCAAGAGGATCCCTGAGAGTTCCAGGCCAGCCTGGGCTACATAGTGAATTCAAGGCCAGCCTGAACTATATAGCAAGACCCTGTCTCCAAAAACAAAACAAAACAAAACCCCAGAGGCCTACTGCAGATCATCAGATAATGTTTTCAATGTCTACTATCATCCTACTCCATATTTTATTTCTCCTACTTGTCTCTCAAAACCTTGCCCTACCCTCAAATCAGATCTGCCCAGCCAGCCTCAGGATGACAGAGGCTTCACACGCATAAGACAACGTTAAATTTCATTTCATGCTCGGGATGCTAAAGGCTGGCACAGTCGTGTTATTTTTTTGTCAAACCTTCATGTTGTCATCTGTCATCAGGTCAGTGGACTGGAAAGAGAGAGGAATCATTGCAGATTATGAGAAATTTTCGGGGCCTGCACGAGCAACTATTTTCCTCATCAACCTGTCACCTAAATGGAAAGCAGGGCACGGGCGTAGCAAGGGGTGGGAGTGCCGTGGCTCAGCAACATGGGGGCACCAGGGGGAGGGCAGAGGCCCGGGCTGGTCCCCTGCAAGGCTGCCCACTGGCATCGCACACTAAGCATGTAGAGTGTGGAAACGATGCCTTCCCACTCGCCTCTGGAGCCCTCTGCACCTGCACCCCCACTCCCTCGATTCCCAAATGGAGTATCTGACGTGGTAGGAGAAAGGTCATCGAGATGCCCTCTGCTGCCCTCCTGGACCCTCAGGACACATGTGGCATAGCAATGAAGAGGGCAGGTGGCAGCC